>VWZW01007548.1:658863-673049 GCA_013397115.1 Edolisoma coerulescens
GAGTGTTTGGAAGAGAAAGGGGGGGGGGGCTTTTAAGTTCATATTATTTTCTTTTACCTTTAATTCTGTTAGTAATAAACCTGTTTATATTCTTTAAAGTGTTGAGCCTGCTTTTTCCCACTCCTAACCTCTTACCTCACAGAGAGTAAAGTCAGCGAACGAAACTGTTACACTTAATTGGTGTTTCCGCCCGGTTTCGAAATTAAAACCCATGTCAAGTGAGAAGGGTGAAGCAAAAACTTCAGGTTAGGTATCTTGGTGCCGGCTACTCAGCATCACAAAATGGGATGGATGGCACAGCGGGCAGCAGACTGGGATGGCTACTTGGCTCAGCAGCTCCACATGGGGAAAAGGGAGGTCCGATGTGGTCTAATTTACCTGTTTCAGCCACACGTTGGTTGTCATCAGCTGATTCTTCTCATCCTAGGGTGACACAAGGTAGAGAGGATTGCAATACCAAAGAAGCCATCAGAAAAAGACCCTATGCCTGCTGAGTCCAACCCTGTGCCACTATGAGGAGATCCCTATGGTCCTGCTTCCCCATGGGCTTGGGCTCTTCAGTCACCGTTGTGGGAAATGGACTGACTTTCTAGCTGATGACTTTGATAGCTGTCCCTGATATCCCTGGGAGCCCCTGAGGCTGGAAAACTGAGGTCTGGTATTTCACAGGAGATCAAAGAAATAATATGCCAAAGACCCAGGATGCAGGAGGGCTCAGCCAGCAAGTGGTATCAGGTCACACTTGGCCGTGGGCTCACGGGATGGCTCATCTCCCCGCACTGCTCCACCTGGAGTGAGTTTGGGAAGATACAACCTGAAACACTGTCCTAAATATGTAAATAAAGCATAAAATTAGAGTGTGCCTTCCACAGCACAAGGGGACATTACCGGCGCTGGGGGATGTAAGGAGCACACTGTTGTGTGGGTACCTCTGGGCATTGTGCAAATTCCACTGTGCATTGCAGTGGAAAGGGAAGGGAAAATTTCCACATGGGCAGAAACACGGGATTATCTGTTTTGCCTCTTGAGTTTTATATGAGTGACCAGCTGGGTTAAGACTTGAACTACCTTTGGCCTCAATACAAGCTTGCTTAGAGGGAATAATGTCCAACCAGCTCTTACCCTTCCTCAGTCCTCTCCTATAGCTGTCTTGTCATTAAATTGCAACATAGACGTCAAGGACTGTCTGGCATGGGTTGTTTGATTAAAACCTTAGGGAAATGAGGCCTTATTCCCTGAGAACAGCAGGGAAAAAAGAACCTTCAGGTTTCCTTCAAAACAAATGAATCCTAGAGACCATGCTGGGGGAGGGGTGGGGGCAGAAGGTCCTATCACCAGCACCATTTCACACTCAGTGTTTTGCTGACCAACCATCACTGTGCATTTCTTGCAGGAAGCAAAAGCTAATTACATTACCAGCCCTCCCAGGTGGAGGCACAACTGTCTATAAAAGAAGGGGTGTTTTACTGAGCCTAACACAACACTTACCACATCCACAAGCTGTGATATCTTTAACCCAAAAAGGACTTTGATGGTGTCGTTGGAGTTTTCCACGGGGCGGACCCATTTCTGATAGCCTTCAAATAAGTGCTTGAGGAGTGCATCCTCATTTTCAGCAATTGAACTGAAGGCATTCACACCTGGAAGAGAGCAACACAGAGTGGAGGCATTGCCAGAAAGCAGACATGGAGAATGCCATGACCTGAAGAAGTAAGGCAGAGCAATGATGTGAGGAAAATTCACCTCTGGCCAGGTCTTGTCTTGTACAGCAAATTCTGCAGGAATTCAGATGCACAGACTCTCAGCAGAACCAGGGCAAGTGAATGGAAAGGCAAGATAGCCCAAGCCCAACTCACAAAAAAAGAATCATCCGATCAGAGCAGCGTTGACTTTGTACTAGGTTTATGTTTTCTACGGCCTTTCTGCCAAAGCAAAAAGAGCCCATCTGGCACCAGCAGGAGCTGGATGATGCAGTCAGGGCTAGATCTGCCAGGCAAGTGCAGAGCCATCATGGTCTGTACCTGCAAGACTTGTGACTCCCACAATCACTGACACCATGCTCCCCCTTCCCCTTGCTACCATGAAGGGGGAAGGGCAGTTCAGACCCTCCATCCTTTCCCAAACTTCAGCCCCACTCCCTTTGATGCTGAGGTTCTGACACAACCTCCATCTCTTCCCTTGTGCAAACACACAGCACCCAAAGGTGAGAAGGATTTTACCTCTCTTCAAAGCCACCATGGAGGAAAAAAAGGATTGACCCCACACAGTAGGGATCACAGCCATATTGCAGCGTCAGCAAAGGAGATCTCACAGGACATTGTCCAGGGCCCAGCTTGTGCCCTGCCAGCCCCAGGGTGAGCAGAACACCTGCGCCTGGATTGCCAAGAATTAGGTGCAAGAGGAGTCTGCAGGCAGAGTGTCATGGCCCAGGGATGGTGCCAGGACCTGATGGTGGGAGAGCCCTGGGTGGGGGGCACACCCAAGGTACTCACACACCCTGTGCATCAGCAATCAGAGCTAAGGCAGCCCCCAACATACAGAGAGTGCCACATGGAGAGAAAGGGCATTCAAGCCCAGCAGCCCCTCCAGAGAGAAAACTGGAAGCAGAGGGTAGTGCTCTGCCCCTACATGGAGGAAAGGATGTGACCACAGACCACTGTCTCTGCCCATGTCCTTTTCCCCAGCAGCTGCTGCCCAGCTCCTGGGCACAACAGGCTGTGCAGCCTCCTCCACCTTGTCAGGGTCTGCCTGAGGCTGTGGACCGGGCTAGACCTGGCAACAAGCAACACAGCTGAAGGACTGCCCTAAGCAAAAACCTGCTCTCAGAGCTTTCCATGGGATAAAATCATTCTTTAATGCTGTCTGGATCCTCTCAGGGCAGCACAAGGTCCAAGCAAATCTGTAATTTCCCACTTCCAGCCACAGCAAGATATCGTTCCTCTCTGAGGAGCTATAAACTCTGAAACAGGTATTGCATCTGCGACCAAAGGAAGAGAAAGAACACATTTCTCCCCCCTCACTACCCACAACCTCAGAGGTCCAATCCCCTGACATACAAGAGTCTTTGCAGAGACTCCATCACCAAGACATTTCGCTTTCCCTTTAGGAGATTCACAGGGGTGTATGGTTGTTAAAAAGAAGGAGATTTAACAGAAAAGCCATTGAATAGAAAAATCCGTAACCCCAAAATATGCAGGATCAAAACCAGCTCTGTCTTAATGCCAGAATACATTGCTCTGTTTTTGTTTGAGTATGACATCCTGCACACAGATATGCAGCCACACACCCTCTGTGTCTGTGTGTGTGTGTGACCTCCCTCAGAAGAAAATGGTACTGTTTCACAGCCCACATCTCACATCAAGTTCAGGTACCTAATGCTCCAAGTGGGTATAGAAGACAGGTGGTAAAGCTGGGTTTGGGGCTGGATATGTTGAATCTCATCTGCTGAGGAAGCCATACAAAAGAGTGAAAAAGACTTGAGGAGTCTCACAAAGAAGAAAGTCAGAAGGAAGAAGATTGCTGCCTTTATGAAACAGCCGCAGTACTTGCACAAAGACAGTTTAAAAGCAGAAGCTATTAATGAGAAATAAGAAATATCATATGAGAAAATAGCCTAACAGTTTCTTTGACCAAGCCCCATCTTATGATTAAGCTAGTTATCTAGCTATCTATCCATGGAGAAAACATTGAACAAAGTGGCACTGCCTTTGAAAAAAACAGAGAAGCAGCCACAGGACAGATACCTCCCTGAATTTACCATATAGTGCACTGAGAGGCAAAAACTGGGGAGCTCCCTGGCACGTTAACATACGTTCAATTAACCAAGCACTGTCTGCCATCTCCCCTCTCCCCCAAGTTCCTGTTTCTCTCTGTGATCCATGCAAGTAGCAGCTCCCCATGGGTGCAGAACAAGGAGCTCTGAGGCAGGAAGTCTGCTAAGCAAACGTGCAAAACATCCCAAGAAGTACAGACAAAACACTAAGCCTTTCATCAGTTCACCTGAAGCATTCCAGTTTTCCTCTTGGCAATGGAAATTCTCCCTTACTTCCCTTTAGCAGTGAAAAGTTGAGCTTAGGATTTTTTTGTTAATTTCTAGCCAGCAACCACCCCAGCACCACTTATTAAAACCGAGTTGTCAAACTGACCATGGTTGCAATACAAAGGCAGGAACTGATACAACCCTCTTCTGCTACTCACACAGTGTTTAGAGGAGGACCAAGGGAAGCCAGCATTCACCATATCCCAGAAAGACGCAGCTAACCAGCCAGCAGAAAAAAAAAAGTGAGCACCTGCAGCTCCACTTGGAAGAAGAAGAAGAAATCACACCTACCTGAGTGGCTCAGACACAAGGCAAAGAGCACTAGGCAAAGCATGGGCACCACCGTGGCTTTTCCTTTAAATCTGATCTTCTGTTTTCATAAGCAAATCGGTCTCATCTTTGTAGGGGACTAAAACAATCTAGTTAAAAATCAAGGCAGACAGTTGAGTCTGCAAGGCAAGGCAGCACCTTTCTAGCCTTATCTTGCCCTCATTATGACGCTTGGTAAATCACACTTCATTGATTTTCAGTCAGCTGTCACATCCCGTAAGCCTTAAACAGGGCTCTGGGTCCTAAACTCTGACTGATCTCTCTGTGGCAGTATTTGGGTGGCTATAACCACTGCGGTCTAGGAGTATAAGAGAGGGAAGTCTTTTAAGGAGGAGAAATATCTTTTATTATACTGCTAATTACAGCTGGGGAAAAAAACAACAACAAACCAGGCTGCAGTCCAGACCCAAAGATAAATCAGATGCCTTAAAGATTATCTGTTTGCTCTAGCTGTATCACTTGGTCTAATAATAGAGGCAGACTCCCTACAGACCTAACTTAGCTTACTCATTTTTCATGCTACACTTGCTGTTTTAGACCTATAAAATGGATTTGGGGGGCAAAAAAATCCAGTAAGATGTAGGTGGGAAAACGATGCTGATTTCTAAATTTATATCTCATCATGCATACACAAAACATCACAGACAGCAGCACGGAAGTGCTTGCACAGTACTATCCACTGGCACAGCTTAACAGAGAATGTTGCCCCGGGGTCTTGTGTTTAGCAAGTGAGGATTATTTAGCCAGTTCCTCTGTAGTCAGTCCTCTGTCAGTCTCCCCCAGTGACACCTCAGAAAAGGCTCCTTTCAGAAACCACCAGAAATTGCTGATGATCAAAAGGAATGCAGGTTCCTCTTTTCCCATCCCCCTGCCACTCCTCTGCCAAAGGATATCAGGATCTTCTCTGTTTTCTTCTCAAATGAGAGTCACTTTGCCATACCTCTCCAAAGTGGAGGTTTACCCGTGAACTTCTCAAATTCAAGGAAGAGGCATGCAAAATTCTTTTAGCTTGTCCCCAGACCCAAAACTCTTCCTGCTTTGATTATTTCTTGCTGGCTATTTAATTGCTTGCTGACTTTTATATGGGAAGCCTGGGTCTTTGTCAGCAACACTGGGTCCGCTTCTTGCAGTGGCACAGATTTTGGTACAGTCACAAGTTTTGTGATTCAGATTTGCCTTATCTAAGGTCCTCACAGAGGATTGATAACTGGCAGCTGTAATCTTATCGGATTATTCAGCTTCCTGTAATGAAAAAGTTGCCATTTAAGTGTGGTTCAAAGTCACATTGCTGCTGCAAGTAACATTCTTGTAATGTCCTATCAACTTATTCATGGTTCTGTGGGCTTGCAGCCTACCTCATCCATAGCTCTCAGGCAGGCCACCGGCAGCAGCTCAGTGAGTTTGCTTTTCCCACTACTGTACAACACACAAGAAATCCGCAAGGGCTCTTGTTAGTTTCCAGTGGTCAACCAGCAGGGCTAGAGGAGCAGCTGGCTTCCTCTGCACCTTTCCTCATCTCAGATGCAGAAAGCCATGCAAAACCAAGAGTGCTACCAAACGACCACCTTCAATGAAGTGTACTGGCAACACCAGCTGCTGTCACTTCTCAGTTTCCCTATTAGATCGAGACCAGGCACAAGCAGACAACTCCTTGAGGTACACAGGAAAGCTCCCTTTTTATGCTGGCATCAAGAGAACAGCAGTCATTTGGCTGGAGTGGTGTGGACAGACAACACCACAGTCTGCCATAAAATTGAGTGGGGACTAAACACAATTATTCTGCCTCATGCAAATTTTTCTGCAACAAGGTTGCCCCTTTAAAATGTTCTCTGCAGACTAGCCCATGCTTTCCATTATGTTTGTGGTCCTGTACAGGACTCAGCACCCTCAGACATCATCCATCATTTTGCTTCAAGAGTGCAAGTCCCAGCCTTTGCCCATTGACACCTCTCCTTGTAGTTACTGCCTGAGATTGCATTCAAGCATTGCTCTGTCAGACAATATGAAAGACACTTGTTTTTCACGGGGTTTTAACATGCTGCCTTGTGGCAATTGAGTTAATTTATTATCTGCCTATAGGAGTAGGCTTTTTGCTACTACATGATAGTTGCTTGGAGGGAAATACGGAGTATGGTTGCAATACCATTGCCCCCACTCACTGCCTAGACTGTGACAAGAGGTAAGGACCAAGTTTGCCTGGTCATTGGCTTCCACAGTTACCAGACAGCCAGAAGAGGGTATTGGAGAAACAAATTCTGTTTGCCTGTTTTCTGTTCACAAGTCTTTATTCAGCCATGCACTCCAACATTTTGGAAAGGAAGGTATCCATTTTGTCAGACAGGCCATGAAGCATGAGGAGCATCCACCCTGAGATAGCAAATTAATTCTTGGGCAGAGCTCTGCTTGTGGCACTACTTGAGTGGCTATTCTCTGTTAAGAAAATGTCTTTGCTTTTCCACAGGTTCATGGGATTTGTAACTAATATGAGGCTGCAATTCCAGGCTGCAAAGAGCCAAGTACTGCCTGGGCACAAGCAACACTGGAGCTGGGCCTCACCCTCTAGGCAACAAAAATTCCAAGAAAAAGAAAAAGAGAAATCCACCTAGAGGCACCAGTCCATCAGTTTGAGCCCACAAGGTTAATATTAGCAGCAACTGAAAACTCGAGGTTATGACAGACAGTCCTGAGCCATGTTACTTGAAGGCATCATGCAGTCGAGCATGGAAAACACAGATTCCGGGGAAAGGTGACAGTGCTGGCAGGCAATCAGGGGGTGGGAAACGTGGACTAAAGTGAGAAGGATGGTGAAGAGGAAGGACATGATGGGAGATGCTCTAAACCAGAACTGTGAGGCTTTGTTTCCAAAACCAAGAGCCAAAGTAGAGTTTGCTGTACCTCTAGGTTTGTCAGCTGCAGGAAGGAGAAAAGAGAGGTAAGGCAGCACTATGGAGCAAGAGACACTTTTCAGGTGGATGTGCCTTCTCCCTCCCAAACCCATCTCAGCTTCCCTGGTCCCTGTAGGTGATATGCCAGAAGCCAAGGAAGGCCCACCTGGCATGCTGGGACTTGTGATGGAGCCAGCTCTCCAGAGCTCCCAAGGGAGGACTGAATTCATCTTGTATCATCTGGCATGACACAGGAAGCCAGCAGATAAAAAACTGCTGTTAGGGGGTGAGGGATAGTTTCTGGAGCAAAAAAATGGAATGGGAAAGGGCAGAACTCTTGGAATCTCATTTTTGCCCTGACACTTCTCAGGTCCTTTCTGATCTCAGTTCTGGCCAGCAGCAGACACCACTCCTCAACAGCAGCTTCTCAAAACATGCATCTTCACTGGGCAAGACCAGAGCCAGTTTTAGCCAGCTCACTAGCAACTTTCACAGCACCAGCATTTCTATGTGCCAGAGGTCATGCCTTGGGTTTTAACTTTTATATTCTTCAAATCCTGTATTGCCTAGCTGTAACTCTGAATTCTCTTGTAGCCTGTTAACTTCTGTTCTCTTGTGTCAGCCAAGACATAAAAGGCCTCTCTGAGCTTGTTGTTCAAGGACACTCAGATTGTCCTAGGCCCAAAAGGTGTAAACTAGGGCCTCTGGAGAGGTGGAGAAATTGTAGAAATTACATCATTAGCTGAAGTTTTAAATGGTGAATTTACGCTGATATGCAAATTAACCAAAGCTATAAAAGTGTGAAGAAGTCGTGACTCATCATCCATCTTGGGGTCCTTTTTGGATGTAGCCTTTGGCTCCCCAGGGTGTACCTCTGAAGGCCTTTCAAATAAATACCTACCTTTATTCCCTTATTCTGTCTAGTCTCTGTTTTTAGGTAACCACTTTAGGTACCAGAGGGAACAGTTTGGAACCAACCATTCACCTGTCGATATATCCTGTCTGCTCTCCTCCAGCTTCCTGTCCCCCCAAACACCCTCCTTCTCTCTCGGCTTGTTTACAGGCCCCACCAAGCAAACCCCATTCAGTCTCTCCCTGACTGCCGTTTTCCCCTTTAATCCATCCATCCTCCTCCACACACCGTTTTCCGACAGGAGCTGCACCACGTCCCACCGCCCTCATCTCTACCGCAGTGCCCCAGCACAGTCGCCACTTTCCTCCTCCACCTTCTCCTCCTCCTTTCCCCCCCCACCTTCTCTCTCTCGGAGCGAAGGTGCTTTCCCCAGCTCCGTGCCTTTTCGCTCTGCCGTGGCCGCTGTCCCAGCTCCCCGCCGTGGCAGGACGCGGGCAGCGCAGGCAGGCAGCACCGCAGGGCCCTGCTGGCTGGAGGATTCCCAGCCCTTCGGAGGGAATGGATACGGCTGGTGTCTGGGCTACGATGTGTGTCTCACGCTTTGTGGGCTCTGTTTGGGAGAACAGCGTAACGTGTAGTTCTAAAAACTCATGGATGAAAATTCACGCATCTGTCTTTTTGTCAGCCAAGGAACACACAGCCACTCAGCCCAGCAGCCTCAGAAAGGGCTGATGGGCACCCTTGAGGAGGCTGCCTGGACCGAACTCCTTCAAGTTGCACCTAGCCAGTGGTTTCAGCAGTGATCAGGCTCTGCAAGTACAGGGACAAGGTTTTGCTGAACAAGAGTCGTTTCAGTCCTTGGTTTCCTTGGCACCTTCCTACCATGAGGGACCCCTCCCTGCCCTCCTTCCCCTTTCTACCACATCCATGTGAATGCAAACTTGAGACAGAGCTGAGTCTCTGTGCCGTCTGACAGTGCAGAGTCCACACAACTGCCTGCTTCATACTGCTCTGTAAAAACCTCCCAGTGCTTCACGGGGAGTGGAGACATGTAGGGACACAGGTCTTTTGGAGGTGCAGAGGCTCTTCACCACTGCATGCGCATTAATATTTCTCATAGGTGGTGCATTGCCTTCTGCATTAGAACCTTTGTTTTCCTTTTTCAGTTCTAACTTTACAGTGAGGTCTCATTTAGGAGTGTCTTGAGGCACTGTGATCACTTCCTGCGTTTTGGTGACACTACCTAGCTTTGAATATGATAGTTTTCAAACGCATTTGTTCTGAGTTAATAATTGTAAACAAAGGTCTGGCTCAGCTCAGCCATTTTCTCAGCTTTTCGTTCCATTTCATTAAGCTCATCTCTGCTTTCATAAATGCCCCTCCCAGCTCAAATTTTATCTGCAGCATCATGGACTTCCTGTTCAGATGTCAAGGCTTGGAAGATTTCAGCAGTAAGCAAACAACTAGCGAGGATCAAGACTTTGCAAGGTGTGAGAGAAAAATCTGTTTTAAAGACAACTGCTTCAGGAATGACAGAGGAACTTGGTTCATGCCTAACTGCATCAGCCTCTCAGCCTCTCATTTTCAATGGTTACACCTGCTGTCTAAAAGCCTTCATCCCAACACATGCAGCGCTCCATGACAAGAGGTTCTGCTTTCTCATTCCGATGTAATACAGGCTTTTTATCCCCAAGGCAATCATAAAACTCAAAGGGCAATTCCTGCCATGTCCTATGGCCTCGATAAGCTGCATGACACCCCATGCAGATTTGTTCATTTCATCCACTTCTCTTTGGATGTGACAGCTCCAGCACACAGCCAGAAAGGTGATAGCTGACAAACTTTCTTCTTGGAGCTGCCCTATCTGGCATGGGAGGACGGGGTACTCACTTGAGGTATCATAGCAAAATCAAATGCTTTGTCAGAAATTGGATGAGTTCTACAAACCCTGTTCCTGCCTGCATTTGAGGGCATTTGCTCTTTATGATCTTTTCCTGAATCAACAGAGACGGTTGTCCTGTGGGTCCACACAGTCCATACAATTCAAAAGAATGGGGGTTTTTTTAGGTTTAGAAATGTATCTTGACAGAGTTAATAATTCTGTACTGTCCAAAAGATGAAAGCAATCATCATGTTTCACAAAAACTACTAGAAATGTTTGGAATACTCTTTTATGTCTTTCTTCCTTATTTTACTGTATGCTGTTGTGGTGCAATTGGAAGCCACTATTTTTACAGAAAATGCAGCAGCACTAATTGTCTCAGCCACATTCAGCTTCACAAAACTCAGGGTCCTATGAAGTGCATGCATTTTACTTCAGATCATCCCTGGCTAAAAAGCAGAAACTGCTCTGGCAGCAGACCTGTCAACAGACCAGACCTCACCTCTGTCAAAGTATCATAAAGCCACCTTCTCCACGGGAAAACAGTGTGGGAGAGTTTGCAAGAGGTTATTCGTGTAATACCACCTGCTAACTCTTATCTGTCCTTCTCCAGGGTGTCACAACAGGGCTCAAGTCAGCCCTCTGCTGTTCTGAAGACTATATCCTGAAGGTTTCAACTGGGATGTGAGCCTTCTATCCAGAGATGCCTGCTTGCCATGCGGAGTCGTGTATTGTTAGGGTTATTGCCAAATACTTCATAAAGAATAACATTTATTCCTTCTAGAAGTTTCTTAAGATTAGATAGAAATGTTTACAGGTAGGAACCAAAGACAGTATATGCAGGACCATCATTTTGAACATCAGTGATATTTTGGGCTTCTATTTTCACTGATTCATAAACAGAGATAGTACACTTAAATGTAGACCTAGAAACCAGCTTTCACATAACTTCCAGAATTTTCTATCCATAATGACTTATTATATGAAGCATTATGGTCCTCTTGAATGTCTACTGATACGCTTAAAATTCCGTGTTGCCTGCCTCCAGGTGTTTGCTTGTTACATTAGAGTTTACAAAGGCGTGCTCGTGACTATGTACAAACAAAACCCAGTCAGACTTCATGCCTAAGAGGACTGAGTGTAGAAGAAATAAAGTCATTTGACATGCATGCATAATAGCCTATATCCATAACAGAACAGTCCTGAGTAATATCAACTAATATCAACATGAGTGTAAACACAGCATAGCATATCAGATGCTTTCACAGTTTCTGAATGAAGTCAGAGTATGCTTTTCATATAATTTGCAAAAATAAACCTTTGGGCAACACGTAATCATAACAAAAGTGATGTGAAAGTAATGTTAGGTAGTAGAATGTCCTGTAATTATTTGGTAATAATTATTTTGTAATTATTTTATATAATTTTGTAATTATTTGGTATAACCCATGGATATATCTTAAAACTGTGTAAGTTCATCAAATATTTTAAAGTTATGAAACAGCGAACTGGAAGGTTTTGAGACCTAAACAGCTGTCTCTACTGGATGACATCTTTGATATCTGTCATTTGTCTTTCTTCATACAAGCGAGAAGCTGAATACAAAACCAAATGTTTACATCTTCACCTCACTAGAAAGCATAATTGATATTACTTATAAAATATGCAAAAATTAGTTTTGCCTTTTATACCATGTCAGAATATCCTATTTCCTGTAACTGTTTTAATGGCCTGCCTGTGCCTAGTCAGAAGAATTTACCTAAAGGTATTTAGGTAACTTGGCCTATTAGTAAACCGATGCTGGGTTGGAATAACTCCCTGAACTGGGAGCAGAGTCCAACAGTTTGTGTATATTAGTAGGAGGAGGAACATATGGCATAACAGCCAAACTGCAGACTACTCCCATGGTGCAGGAAGAATGGGATGGGAAGAGGTCCAGTTCTCCAACAGAAGGCTGATAAGTGTAGGGCCAGTCCCTGGCAAGTCAATGGATGATGGGGCGGTGTGCCAGGAGACAGCTTGCCATGGCCCTGATAGAGCTTACAGAACAAATCTCACCTCCACTAAACTTCACAAAGGCCCAAAACCACCTTTTAACTGCCTTAGGCCAAACTGGGCTGCTGTCCATCCTTCTCCACATTATCATCCTTGTATCTCTTCACTGGGGCAACTCCTCATATTCACTTTCAATGCAAGTCAGCCAACAGACCTGATTTCATATGGTTTGTAATGTTTTGAGGCTGTCAGCAAGCCCAGAGAGCTTGATGCATTAATACCAAGTGCAAACAACGTGAAAATCAGTGAAATCAAAAGGAGCAATAAAAAGACTGCAGAGTTTAATTCAGAGTTTAATTCCTCTATGGGTAATGGGTATGACTGTTTGCATAGGAATGCTACCAGGCACCTTACTCAGTCAGTAAATAACCATTTCTCACTGCAGCTGGATTTTACCTTACCATGATCTGAAGGCAGCACAGCAGACTGCCACACTGCTGTAAGCTCATCTCCTGTTGTGAAATCATGAGCAAGCACTTGGCAGCTGAAGCTATACTTGACTTCATGACTTTGTTCCAGAAGAACAATGCTACTTCGTCTTGTCTGAGACAATGAGGCTGCCACAGTAACGCTCTTCTGCACAGAGCTGATGAGAAAAATCCATGGTGGACTTCCCAATGATACAATACCATTTTCAGACATTCAAAGAAGGAATTCTAGTTCCACAGGACTCAGCAAAGCTTTACCCAAAATGTTCAGAGTTAGGCTTTTAACATTTCAGCACTAGCAAGTCTTTTACAGTTGATTTTTTTGGGGGGGTGCGGGGGGGGAAGCTACATCAGTGGTGAGGACATAGCTCAGAAAGCTTTCCCATCCCCTGGGAATTGCTAGGCTTGCTTTTATATCTCTTATGTATAGGAATCAAGAGTCAAGCAGAATAAAAGCAAAACTCAGCTTGAAAGCACAGAGAGTGAAATCCATTGAAATATTAAGCAAGCTCCTCTTTCCTCAGGCCAAACTCATCCATTAACCCGAAGCAGTCTTCAGAGACATGCTTTTCATTCCAATGCTGTTTCCAACAGCATTTTGCATTTTCATCTCTGCAGCACATTTTATAGTATGAAACAGCAAAAAGTTACCTGTCCACAATAAAAGGTTACTGCCCCACCTTCCAAACTGAATTCCCTGTTCAGCTGCTGACAAGCTCTGTAACTGAGTAAGTCAGTGTCTCATTATCATGTACAAAAGATCAGAAAATGTGTTGGAAAACACAGATGTTTAAATTCTGATAGTATTAGTAAAAAAAAACCCAGATGAATCTTTAAGAGAGAAGAGTGATGCTGTAGAGGAGCAAGGCGAGGCACACAAGAAACAGTCAGAGAAAATTACATACCATTCAATATTATAAAAGATTTCTAGCAGGGAGAAAAGTCTTACATCTGTAGTCATATCTCATCACAGAGATGATGGATTTACTAGGCAGCAAGACGTTGTGGCAATCCTACTGTGAAAAACAAGCAAGGACAATGTCATCTCCTGTATGTGTAAACTTCCGATTTCTTCTGTGGCTGGAGTAAAAGGCGTTGAAGAAGGCTGGGCGTTTATTTGGTGTAGGAACCCAGGCAGCCTTGGGAACAACACAAGAAAGCATCATTTGCAGATATTTATTTAATTTAATTACATCTTATCACTGAAGTCATATACATGTCAATTACCTGGTGGCTATTATATGAAGCAAAAGACCTAAGTTTTAGCAACCTTAGTAGACAGGCCAAGAGGTAAATATCAGTATTGATGGAGGGATGGTTATCACCACAGTGATACTATTAGGTTAAGTAATGTTATTATAAGATTTCTTGAACATTTAAGATTTATTACAAATGGGGGGTTTTTTTCAGTTATATGAAAATTTACCGTGAGGAAATCTTGAGTTTGTCAGCTGATGACAGTGTCAAAGAAAGGTAACTCCACTGATCCTATAACTGTGGTTTGTGGGAATCTATATTTTAAACAGATAATTTCCAAACAAGGAGAGCTCTTTAGGCTGAAACAGCTACATGCACATTCACTTGGGGGAATAGACGTTTCCTATGATACACAACCAAGAGATTTCCATGCTGTAGTATCTGTACTAGAGAACCTGCCCTGTTCCTCACCATGCTGAAACTCTGAGCAATTTCAGTCCCTTGTCATGCAAAAAAA
>VWZW01007548.1:673074-685401 GCA_013397115.1 Edolisoma coerulescens
CTGAAAGTATATACATACAACAGGATTTGAGGCTATTGTTATATAAATTATTTTTCAGTCCCTCGACATAACACCACAAATACTCTTCTGACACCAACTCCTAGAATTCCTCAGATTAAAACCACCCCCACAAAATCATTTGATATAACACAATCAGCTCAGGACACCTATGAGACAAACCTACATGATAAAGCTTAAAATAATTAGAAATTGAAACATTTATCAGTAAAGCCATCTTTGTGGCCTGAGTTCACACAACTTCCTGTGAGAGCTGTAAGACTCCACCTTAGTGGCTCACAACCATCTTGGGAATAACTCTCCCCGTAGATTTTCTTTACATGCAGACCCTATTCTTCTGGACCTGACAGCATTAGCATCAGTAAAGTGATGGCTAAAGAGTCTGATCCTACCAACACAAAATAAAGGAGAAGAAAAAAGAAAACACACAAAAAGGGCGAAAAATTTGGACTGAGCTGTAGAAGTAGATATCCAAAGCTTCCTTCTCTCAGAGCAAGCAGCTGTGGTTATTATCACAAACCTGTAAGTACAGGTAGAAGTCTTGGGATTTCTTAAGCTGATAAAAAAAATCCCTTCCTCTTACTATAAAAAACCAGGTACAAGCTGTAAAGCACCTGAAGACAAAAAAAGTTCACTTCTTCTGCAAAAGACATGTGAGATTCCTGAAAAGTATAAGAGTGGGTGACTGACCCCTGCAATGGAGAAAGGCCCAGAGCAGATGGGAAAGAATGATGTGCTGAAGGAAGAACGTACGGAAAAACAACAATTTGTCATAAAGAAAGATGACATTATCTCAGCACAAGAGGGACTGGATAGGAAACTTTGCTTTAGGAATACAGCTGCATCATGCAGTCCTAAGATCAAATAAACAGCCTTCCCTGAAATAATTAGTCAAGAGTAATGTTTTCCTGAGCTAACCAGGCCAGCGTGGGAGGGTAGTCCGTATGTGACTCAGCCCAATATAAAGTATAAAAACTAGACAACTCGAAAAATCAGCTTGGAAGGCAATAACTGGCTTGAGCTGGGTGTAACCTACGTATTTCTTCCCAGTAACTATGAGGACACAGTGTCGTGACAGCAAGCATTTAGAGAGCAGTAATGAGAATTTGCACAGTATATTTGAATTGTGATTCCACTGTATATTGCAGCTGCTATATGGTGATTGTGCTGCAATTCCAGTATATTGCTGTAACATTCTGCTAAATCAAAGTCCTGGATACATCTCTGAGAACTTGGTTAGAGAGTATTGGACTATGGCTCAAGTCTACTAAATGAGCCCAACACGAAAGAAGACACCATTACTGGAGGCAAGACCTCTTCCTTTTTCTGGATTACCTGTCCCAGGTCATTGAATCGAAGAGCTCCCAGTAGAAAGTCATACATCTTTCATAGCATCAAATACTGGAGCACTGGTTCTTCTACAGATGGCTAGTACAGCCTCCATCTTTAATGGTCACATCCAATGAAACCTGAAAGGAAATGAGAAGCCTGCCTGATTTGCTCAAGTCCTCCATGGACTTGAAAAAAAAAAATCAAACCAAACAAACAAACACTCTAATGACTGGTCTGATAGTGTTCTCCATACTCATCCCTAACTAAAAGACTACTGGAATCAACTAAGAGGCAGAGGGCAATCACTTTTCACAAGTTCCTGGAATGTGTGAGCCCAGGCTCTACAATCTGTTTGCCCTGTATAATAGCAGGAGGCAGCTACAGGAGGATCAATGGCTCATTTTGCACTACAAAAAGCCTGATACTCAATGCAAACTGAACTCATACTGGCATGACTGTGGACAGACTTAACTAATAATTTAATTATGACAATGTACTATAACTATTCTCAGGAGAGGTACTTGAACCTTTCCTTCTCAGTAACTGATTTAAATGCTTACTTTAACTTAGGAATATTTACGATTACTTTCTTTGGCAACTGTTTCAAGTTAGTCATAGCGGATTAAACAGCAACTTCACAACACATTTTTTTGCCCATTTTTAAACTCTTTCAGCCTAAATTATACTGTAAGGCCTTCTGCCCAATTTTGTGCAATAAAATGCTGCAGTTCTATCAAAGATCTCTATGTGAAGATAAAATTTCACTTGAAAGCATCGAACAAGCACAAAGGGAAATCTCTAAGAGCAATTACTGTCATATTTTTGAGTCACATATCCTGTTTTTCTCTTTCTCATTTATAAACAAATCATTCTCATGGCAGAGTACAGTAAATAAACTGCTGTGCTTAAAACAGCAGGAGTTACATACCTGAGCTTGCAGTCATCAACATGCTTCAGCAGGTTGTATTTTGGTTGTTAAAATTAGACGATAGCTCACCCCTTTCCACCCTGCCAAAGCCACCTGATGAAGGTGTAAGCTGTCAGGAAACAGATCTCAGGAAAGAAAGAAAGCCAAAGGGCAACTAGGAATAACTGCCTGGGTCCAGAAGAGCAAGTAACAGAAGTCCTTTGGAAAGTATTCAGAAACTGTTGAGGTTTTAGTTTTACCCAAGCAATTATTTTCCTTTCCTTCTTCCTACATTCAGAGTGAGATTTGCTTTGCACTTTCTTCTGCTGCAAGAGAACTCCTTCATGATTCATACAGGGTAACAAGGCCCTAAATCCTAAGAGAGCTGAAAATGGAAGGAAAATGAAATGTTAGCAAGACTGAAGATTTCTTGGACAACTTGATTTCCCTAATTTGCTGCCACAGTTGTTAAGACCACACCAGTGACAATGTAGACAAGATGGTAACTGGAAACGCAGGAGTAAACAGAGCAGTGACAAAGAACTCCCTCAGTATGACAAGAAGTAATTCAAGTATTCAGCAATTCCATTTCTTTCCCATAAAACATACCTCTGAGTTTGAAAAGGCCCAGTTAGACAGGGAAATGTAATACTTTGCAGAAGTGTAAGAAGAAAAAAAGCAAACACTACACATAGGTCAGATACTCTGCTGCAGCAAAAGAGGAACTGGGGCAACAGGGAGAAGTAAGCAAAACTTCTTTTTAGAAGTGGCTCCAATTCCTATCTGTTGAAGCATCTGCCCTTTTCAAAATAAATCTGTCTATAATTTAAGGATGGAACATTTTTGGCCAATTTTGCTATTTTCTAACTTGCTTGAATTACTCAGTTTAAAAAATAGGCTTCGGTGAAGTGCATTTAAACAAATGACAGCTACTTCACACACACTTGAACAACCGCATGCCATCCTGCAATTCCAACCTCTACTTTTTAACTCCCAATCACGTCTTTTCAGACATGTTTATGAAATTGCTGCTAGTGCAGGTAGCAGTTGTGGCCAATGCAAATAGTAGTTGTTGCAGACCTCTTCAACAGATGATTGCGTGGATGTAACAGATCCCATAACAAGAGGAAATTTTAACACATGCTTGGGGAACATATTGTGCTTATTAGCTAGAATTCTTTTCCTAGCCTTGCCAGTAGCAGAGCTACTTCATCTTCTCTTTCTATACTGCTACCAAACAAGAGAGATTGTGAACGAGTGAGTAGGGTGCAGTGCAAAAAAAGTCAATTGCTGAAAGACAATCAGTTGTTTCTGTGCCAGTCTTTTTTCCCCACTTCAGAGCTCTGTACTAGTGAGAGCCCTCATGGGTCTAGTAAATTCCACACCTAGCCCTGACATGACTACATCAGAAGATAACAAGACTTTTTTTAGAAGGAAAAAAAAATAGCTTCTGCAGAAGAAATTCAAGCCTGTTGTCAGATTAGGCTGTATCTCTTGGAAAAATCCTCTGATAATAGGAAAGGAAGACAACTGGGAAGCAGTCCCCTCTTCAGCACGTCACTTCTGAAACAGTCCAGACAAGGAATAATCAACCCTCGCAACAGAAAAAACAATTATTTGAGTCAGCTGTTAAATCAACTTCACCAATGCGAACAGCTTAAAGAAAAAAGAACTCCACACACCAGCCATCTATAAGTGTACCTTAAATTTACCTTGCAGACTTAGTTTTGCTGGGCTGCTTTCCTGAAGGGTTATGAAGCTAGAAGACCCAAAGGAAAGGCCCAACAAGCACAGCAGCCAGAGCATAAGGTGGAGAAACAGGGAACTTTGGCCCAGGTGGAAGGAAATAGTGCTGAACATTAAGAGTAGGAAGCTACCCTTATATTTTCAGAAGCAGCTGACATAATGCTGATTGCAGCCAGAGGAGACGATTTACTTCTCCTCATGGCCTGCTTTTGGCCCTGTCTTTAACTTGTATCAGGTGTGGTACTGTTGGCCCTGTGCTGCCTCTCCACTGCGAGCCAAACCTGCTGCTTTAGCGAGCTGAAGTGCCCCACAGAAGGGAGCAACCAGCACCAGAACTGGAGGACATAAGCAGGGTGGCAGCAGGAGTACACAGCCAAGTGCTGGGGGGCAGAGGCGGGTGGCAGGGGGTGTGGTATTGCAGCAATCCACTGTGCCTCAGGAAGTCACACTTGAAATTCCTGAAGAGTAAGAAGAGAGGGTATTTTGCAGAGAAAACAGACACAATCTGCTATCTGGTCACACATGCCAACAGCATTGCAACAGTTTTTTGAAGTCTTTTCCCTGTCACTTTTGAATTTCACCAATTTTAAACACAAAGTGTAACAGCAACAAAACTTGGGAATCCAACATCTAAACAAGGAAACTACTAGAAAATAAAAACACAAAATGTCAAGACAGTTTTGGCAAAATCCTGGGAAAAGAGAAGAGAGAGTAATTAAAAATCTAACACATCATTTGCTTTTCAAATTTTTAATTAGGTATAATAAATGTACACAAAAGGAAGCATCAGCGTTTTTGTTCATTTTCAGTGTGTGATATGGTAGGAAAATAGACACATGGCATGAGTGAGGTCAGAAGTATCAAGACTGGTTTGAAACATTTCAAAATGTCATGCTAACAGGATATTAAGGGAAGCTTTTAAAGCCATCATGAACAAGGCTTGTTTAACATCAGAGCTAGAACCCACATTGCACGCAAGTTTGACATAGACTGAGAAAAGCAATTTTCCTCATGTCTCATATATCCAGGAATTTCAGCTGTGAAGCCTACATTAAGGTTAGCCATTTTCTCTCATTTTGAATGAGTTCATTGATGAAATAAATTATTAGAAAGTAAGTGCAAACTGCTGCACTACTTTGTCATGCTTAATCTATTACTAGAAAGAGCCTTAATAAGGCTGAGGAAGAGGCAGCAGCATTTGAGATATTATAAACCAGTCTAGCACCAAGCAACTCCAAAGTCTAGTTCCCTATTTGCCCTTTGGCAGATGCCCTGTGGGGAGTGAAAAAAGGAAAGAAATAAAACCACTGTATACTGCAAAGCCATAAATGTCTGACTCCCTGGATAAAGAAAAATCTTACCTCATTTCCTGCAGCTACGCATGGTCGACATGCGAAATAATTTCAAAACCAAGGACAACACTCGACCAGTTACAGTGTTTATGGGAAGATGACCCTACAACATACTGGGACTGTATACTACCAGTGTACTTTTGCAAGCAGTCACTGTAAACAGTACATTGTCTTATTGACCCTGCCAACAGTGCAGTAACATACATGTTCAGTTCAGCCCTGCACTTCAGGACTATTTTTAAGTGCCCTCAAAGCAAAAGTTGCTTCTGCAGCTCTCGTTAGCTATGCTAATGAATTCTCCTCATCACCCTCAAAACACACACGTGGTGAACAGTTACTCCAAAAGAAGAGGTTCATTTACATACCTCACCCAAAGGGATCCAGGAATTAGACTTTTTGCAGTGCTTCAAATGCATAGCAAACTGAAGTTGGAAGATTTCCCAGACTGAAATGTGCATCTTATCTATCTTTCTGCAGCACTTGCAGATGTTAGCTGACCTAATTCTGTTCTTTCTAAAATCAGTGAAAACTACTTACTGGGGATTACCAAAGCCAACATTAGAAGTCTTGACAAAGCACTAGGTGTACAACCACCCAAACTTCACTCCCAGCCAGATTCAGTTCCCATCCCCTGTAAGCAAAAGACAGACATGATAAAAAAAGTAGATTTCTATGTGTCTTCAATCTTGCATCTTTTCCTTCTGGAAGCAATTCAGATTTTGTAAATTAATTGCATATTCTAATTCTGAGATGCTTGCATCTTCAATATATTAAAAGTGTATCAAACTGAAATGACAATGAAGAAAAAAATATTATCTTATTTGTATGACTGCTTAATTACTGTTTTAGAATTCTGGAGAGTCTTACATACAGAATTAAAAAGAATTTAGTTTTTAAACTAAATTTTTTGGCCTACCAAAGTGANCGGAGGCGGTGGTGGTGGTGGCAGTGGAGGAGGGGGCAGTGGATCTTCTGGCTGCTCTGCAAATTCTTCAGACTAGAAAGAACAAGAGAAAAATGTACATTTCATGCTTAACATTGTTTACAACACAACTCCCTTATAACAACCCCAGAATAAACTAAACAANAAGAAGAGGTTCATTTACATACCTCACCCAAAGGGATCCAGGAATTAGACTTTTTGCAGTGCTTCAAATGCATAGCAAACTGAAGTTGGAAGATTTCCCAGACTGAAATGTGCATCTTATCTATCTTTCTGCAGCACTTGCAGATGTTAGCTGACCTAATTCTGTTCTTTCTAAAATCAGTGAAAACTACTTACTGGGGATTACCAAAGCCAACATTAGAAGTCTTGACAAAGCACTAGGTGTACAACCACCCAAACTTCACTCCCAGCCAGATTCAGTTCCCATCCCCTGTAAGCAAAAGACAGACATGATAAAAAAAGTAGATTTCTATGGGTCTTCAATCTTGCATCTTTTCCTTCTGGAAGCAATTCAGATTTTGTAAATTAATTGCATATTCTAATTCTGAGATGCTTGCATCTTCAATATATTAAAAGTGTATCAAACTGAAATGACAATGAAGAAAAAAATATTATCTTATTTGTATGACTGCTTAATTACTGTTTTAGAATTCTGGAGAGTCTTACATACAGAATTAAAAAGAATTTAGTTTTTAAACTAAATTTTTTGGCCTACCAAAGTGAAAACCGATGTTCACGACTGCTAGGCAGGTACTTCTACGACTTCAAAATAGTCATTAGGCAGAATCACATAGCCTTTTCCTGCCAATATGTCTTTTTCTTTCTGAAACTGAACAATTTCTCTCAGTTTTTCAATTTGTCTTTCCTGACGCCGGCATCGCTGTTGCGCTGTCTTGAGCTTCTTCCGCAGTTTTTCAACTTGTTCCTCCAGCTGTTGAATTCTTTTTCGCTGATGAACTGTATCCTCTACGGTATAGTTATGATCACAAAAAACAGCAAGATTGCTGGGGGTCTGGAGAGGGGGCATCAATAATCCAATACTTGGATCTACAAATCTGGCATCTATTTGAGACAAGTGAAAAGAAGGAGTTGATGGAGATGGTGGTAGTACNAAACATTTCTGGGTCTGCTTTGTCTGGCTTCTCAACTGGACATATTTTTAAGCAGCCTCATTTTAAGGGCTCTTTGAAATTCAAGCCCTTGATGTCTAAATACTTCTTTTGAAGATCAGATTTTTGAAATCTATATCCACAATTACCTAAGAAGCAAGAACATAGGCTGCAGTTCCATAAAACAGAGTTCAGATGACCTAGTAACTCATTGCTGCCATCCCATTCCCCTTTGTCCCTCCTTCTTTCTGCTGCATCATACCACTATGTAATTGAGCCTATCAGCTAACTTAATCAAAAACACACCAGAAGCAGACAATCTTCTACCGAGGTAGAATAAGGGTCAACTACTGAGCAGGCTGATAGGCTGGCAGCGTGGAGAGACAGACACAGCAAGACCGGTCGTCTCAATAACTGGAAGGGACTCTGTCATTGCCTTTGGGCTGCAGCATAAGGGTTTGGTTTCAAGAGACATCATGAACCAAAATAAACAGTTCTTCAACAGCAAAGCTGCCCTCTCATCTTTGGTATTTCCTCTTTGCTCAACCATAGTTGCTAAAATGACAGAAAGCTATTAGATCTCCCACTATCACTGCATAAATTTTCTGTCCATTACTAAATATCAAAGCAATGCAACACAAATTATGACCTACACCTTACCCTGCTATGTGGAAAAAGTGAGAATCATAGATTCATAGAATGCTTTGGGTAGGAAGGGACCCTAAAGATCATCCAGTGTCAACACCCCTCCACCATGAGCAGGGAGACATTTCACTAGACCAGGTTGCTCAGAGCCCCATCCAACCTGACCTTGAACGCTTCTGGGAATGGAGCATTCACAGCTCTGGGCAACCTGTTCCANGGTTCTCGCCCGCCCGCGCGCGCTCCCTCGCGGCTCCCCGCGCTGGCCCCGCCCCTCGGCGCGACCCCGCCCCGGCGCCCGCGCGCGCTCACTTGTGGAAAGAGATGGGCTTCTCTTTGTCGTATCGGTTCCGGCAGCGGTAGGCGGAACAGGACTGCACCATCCCGCCCAGCCCCGCGGCCGCCGCGGCGCGGCCTCCGTGGGGACGGACGAGCCGGCGGGGCGCCGCGAANTGGAGCATTCACAGCTCTGGGCAACCTGTTCCAGTGCCTCACCACCATCACCATAGAGAATTTTTACCTAATATCTAATCTAAACCTGCCCTCTTGCAGTTTAATGCCATTTCCCCTTGGCCTGTCACTACCTGCCCTTGTAAAAAAGTCCCTTTCCAGCCTTCTTGTAGGCCCCTTTTAAATACTGGGAAGTTGCTATGAGGTCTCCACATCACCTTCTTTTTCCCAGGTTGAACATCCCCAACTTTTTCAGCCTGTCTCTCTAAGAGGGCTGCTCCATCCTCTGGTCATCTTCCTGGCCTCCTCTGGACTCACTCCAACAGGTCCATGGCGTTCCTGTGCTGGGACCCCAGAGCTGGATGCAGTGTTCCAGGTGGGGNGGTGGAGGCGGAGCTTTGTTCGGCGGGCCCTCCAATCCGACCGCCTCCTCTCTCCCGCTCCGCCCCCTTTTTGGGGCCGTGCTCCGCCCACACCCCACACCCACAGCTGTGCAGCACCGCCCCTCCCGCACCCACAGCCGGGGAGCACCGCCCTCACCTCCCCGCACCCACAGCCGGGCAGCGCCGCCCACACCCCGNCTGGCCTTGTGGGCTGTGAGCTCACACTGCCAGGTCATGTTAAGAAACAGGACTGCATAGCTCGCAGATGGAATGGACAGGGGAGAAGCACAGTTCTGCCTTTTGGCAGCAGCAAAATATCAATTGGCCCAACTCCACTGCAGCATTTTTTTGCAGATAAAACTGCAGGTTTTATCACAATGCTCTTGATAGGTCCACTTGTACAGCTCAGGACAACACAGATCCCAAACCATTTGAATATAGGCCAGCGCAGAGAATCAGATTCTTTCTTCCCCAAAGGAATCGAGTATAACTCAGAAATGCTTCTGTGTACGTGTTGATTGAAAGAGCACTGTTGAAACCAAAGAGCTTGCATATTGCCTGTTAAAAAGAAAGCTTAAAACATTCTCAGTAAAAGAAGCACCAAAATAATTTTCTACCTACCCACCTGTTGCCAACACTATTAGTACAAAGAAAAGCATAAGGACTGGGAAAATGTTGATTTTAAGAACAGCCAACAGTCTTCACCATCAAAACATCAAGCTCATCAGATCTGCAGGTCATATCATTAACTTCCTTGCCTTAACATGCAAACAAGATAGTATTAGATGTTTGGGTGTCTAACTGTCGCTCATACAAACTACAACTTGGCACACAGTAACTGAAAAGGCAATTTAGTGATTGGTATTGAAGGGAAGTGGTGATTGGTATCAAAGGGAAATTTAATATGCACTCAAATGTTACTGATCACATGAAAATACAAAGCCAGCCAACTATCAGTCTTATTTCTCAGTTATAAAAAACTGCTGCTGTTAGACTACCTAGTTCACATATGAATATTCTAAAGAGCTTGACCCTATCAGCTGTCACTATCAAAT
The DNA here is from genome assembly GCA_013397115.1 of Edolisoma coerulescens. NCBI lineage: Eukaryota > Metazoa > Chordata > Aves > Passeriformes > Campephagidae > Edolisoma > Edolisoma coerulescens. The sequence goes on from VWZW01007548.1 coordinate 683,015, forward strand.
TTTTCTACAAAAAAAACCCTACAAGGCAAAGATAAAGCCAGCAAGAAGAAACTCATTCTTGCTAGAAACAAAAGCAAAAATCAGATCACTGCTGGACTGCTGAATTCACAGAGACTTCTATTTGAAGCCATAGAGCATATGCTACCTCTATATACAGATTACTATTGTCACAACGTATCACAGAGAACAGATCTTTGGTATCACTGTGACATCACCAGTGACTTCTAATTACTTCTTCCAGCTAATAAATACTTCTCCTAAGATGTAAGTAAAGAAAAATATACCAAATTACATAGTGCGAAAGATAAAAACCTGTATTTCAAAATCAGTGTGGATTCAACTCTAAAACAACCACTAATTCTTTGTTATTACATTGTTACTTGAAGATATGTGGCAGTTTATTCAAAAGTGCCATGAAACAAATAAGAATAGAACTAAATCCTTCAGAATTAAAAGGCACTCACTCTTCTGTGTTTTTGTAGATCCAGGTATGACAGTGAAATTGGGAACGTGGCTCACTACTAATCCTGCTGCACCAACAGGACTTTTGCAGACTACCCTATACACCCATTCAGCTTTCAGACTGCAAAAAAATTTGCAAGTATTTTACACACAATGAAGAAAATGTGTTTTGCACAGATAAGCAAGGAAGTGTAATCAAACAAAAAACACAGCCATATTTCCCTGTAAATTGTCTGTCTCCTTATTTCTACATTCTGTCTATATTATCTGTTAGCCACTTTTCATTTTTCAAATACATTGCCTTTTTATTTCTGCAGCAATCCAATATTGTATATAAATAGAAAAACTGAACAAGAAAAATCTGAATTTTCCTCTGTGAACTTTATCCCTTTTGCTCCCTAAACCTACTCTATCTACCACTGTCTCCTCTGCCATTTTCTCTACGGCAGAGCGATGAGAGAGCAGATATTTTATATCCTTTAAAGGAGTTAAAAATGAATCTTTTCCATTCTTGTCCTGAAGTCACTGAATCAAGAGGAAGAACTCAGAAGTGAGTTGCATCTCACAGTAAATTGCTCTAGTGGCACAGTGAAGGGAAGAATACCTCACACAGAAGACTCTACCATCAGAAGTCAGGGTCCAGTCTGGCTTTTGAACACAAGGTTAAGGTAAGACAGAGGTGGTCTCTGGACAAACAGACAGCAGTTGCAGGTAAGGTTCTGCCGCTCACTTTAACTTTGCAAAGCCAGAGGGCTGTTCTCTTAAGAGGACAGTGAAGTTTCACACTTAACATCCACCATCTCTTCAACGCTGGCAGTAGCCATCAGCCATGGGAAGAGAATAATGCCATTTGCAAGCATAAATGAAGGCTCGCTCAGACTCCAAATATGCAGGAAATGCTGCAGAACAGCTTAACTATAGGGCAGTATCTTCTTTCTTTGCTGCCATTCCATTTAATTCAGCACATGGATGCTGAATAAAATGGACACGTGAGCAGGTCAGAGCCAGTGTGTCCGCCTGTACAACACTGTGCACTCCAAAGCTTCGGACAGCCACACAGAAAACAAGAACAGCCGTTGGAGGTGTTTCAGTCACCACAGCCCTCCTGGCGACCCCAGGTGCACAGGCTCAACACCCTGCCAGCCTTAATCCTTCCCAGCCTGCATCCTCTCCCTGCTCGCTGCCCTGCCACACTGCAAACAGTGACACGCACAACGCATTCCGGCACCTACAGCCACGGGTGCTTTCGGTTTACCTTTTCACCGGGTTCAGTGTAACAAAATATTGTGGGCACAGCATTCTCTTTTAGGAGCTTGTTATTGCATTCCCTCTTAAAGCAATCGGGGGTAAAGTGTTCTGAGCAAATGCTGCTGTACTTGGTCGGCTTGAAGTTTTTCCTCTTAACAGCAGCTTCCCACTTCTTGCAAAGATCGGGTCTTGTAAGAGGAAACCTGCAAGTAAGAGGCACTTTCAGCTTTTCTGGAAAGCGTTATAACCCGGGGGCTCATGGCCGGAGCCAAACCCCTCCTGCCCCCCAGCGGGGGCGTGGGGGTCTCAGCCCGCTCTCGCTCTGAAACAGGCGGCTCAGAGGGTCCCGTCCTTCGGCCTTCCCCAGCGAGGCGCCGGGAGGGGCAGGCGAGGCTCGCCACCCTGAGCGGCCGCAAACAGACACCCATCCGTCCATCCATCCGTCGGTTCTCGCCCGCCCGCGCGCGCTCCCTCGCGGCTCCCCGCGCTGGCCCCGCCCCTCGGCGCGACCCCGCCCCGGCGCCCGCGCGCGCTCACTTGTGGAAAGAGATGGGCTTCTCTTTGTCGTATCGGTTCCGGCAGCGGTAGGCGGAACAGGACTGCACCATCCCGCCCAGCCCCGCGGCCGCCGCGGCGCGGCCTCCGTGGGGACGGACGAGCCGGCGGGGCGCCGCGAA
>VWZW01007548.1:689580-742269 GCA_013397115.1 Edolisoma coerulescens
TTATTATTATTATTTATTTGCGCCCGGAGAAGGCGTTTTTTGCGGTAGCCGGGTGTTGCTAAGCGTTTCTCGAGTTCTGTCGATGTCGCATTCAGCAGCGAGGGTCTCCGTGGGTGGTTCTGGGGCAGGTGATTGTTAATTTTTCAGTGAAGTACTTGAGGTCTGTAGAGATTTCCGAAAATAAGAAAATTACTGTTTACAGAAAGATTCAACTTTATTTTCATGGGGGATATAAAACGTGTGTTTCCTAATACACCTTACTGAACTGTATAGCAATGGATAAGCTTTTCAAACTTAAAAAAAAATAGCCAGAATCGTACCTTTTGAAAAGATGTGCGTGTATATATATATTTAAAACATAATATGGCTATGTATATTTTCTTGGTATTGATAAAGAACTTTTTTTAAAATACTGTCTTTCTCTAGAGCTTTAATTTGCCATTGAGAGTTAAGACAGCTGTGTGGGTGCTCTTGCATTTACATGGCTTTGATTTTCAAATTGAAACCTGGAGGGAAATGATTTTTGTTGTAAATCTTAAGCAGATTGAAATGCATTGCTGACTCAGTCATAAGAAAATAGTTTTCTAAACCTGTATGCTCCGTATTTCTTGTGCCAGTGCAAACTTGGGGCATTGATAGTTATTTATTGAAACTTGAACACTTTTTGGACGCTGCCTAGACCTTATTTTTCTAGATAACACGTTAGTAGAGAAAATGGTTACTTTGGCAAAAAGAGCTTTACTTTTTTTTTTCTTTTTTTTCCTTCACTGTGTACATTCCAGTAGTGTGTGCTCTTTCCATAGTATAGTAACAATTCAGTGCTATACAGAAAAGGGCTCAGGTTTGGGGTGGGTTAGCTGTAAAGGTGATAATTCCATTGTATTCTGTTTGAATAAATCACAGAAATATTATGGAGAACTAGATTTATTTTTCAGTAGAAATCTGTGTATCTTGCTTCTTGGTCTACTTTGTTCTAAAGAAACTTTCTGCAATACTCTAGAGACAGAAAGAGTCAATGCTGGAATGTGAAATGTTTTTCTCATTGGGAAGAATTGGTGTGATTTATTTCTTTGTCAAGAATTTACTACTAGAAGAGTATAGCAAAGGAACTATTTCTTCTGATTAGACATAATCCTCAATAAGTTTTTGAAAGCTTTAGGTCCCTTGCTCGGTGCCAATGCGTTCCATGCTTCTGCTGCACCTGTGTATTTTGAGCATAGCCACTAGTGCAGCGCTGCCGAGCCCTGTGGCAATGGTGCAGTGGGAAGGGTCTGTCGGAGTGTGACGGTCACCTCACCAGAAGCCCCTCCGTGCGGAGGCCGCGGGCCGGCCCTGCTGCTGGGGGAAGGCAGGGCTTCTCCTGAACAGATCTAGCTGCAGTGTGGGGCCCTCTCCCCTCGTTGAAACTGTGCTAAAAACTCTGCTTGTACTCAGAGGCAAATCTTTCATGGGGATATGTATCTGTGCCAGCTGGTGAAAAGGGGAAATAGTATCAGGAGCCAAGAGGGCATAGACATCTCTATGTGTACTGCAATTGCTCAGATCTGTTAAAGCCACTCAGGAGCTGGTAAACATTTCTTACTTCTTCTGAAGGCTACAGGTGATGATTTGAAATCCAATAAGAATGAGATAGACTCACAGTTTTTCATGCTTTTATTGGGGATATGTGGGTGCTATCTGTTCAGAAAGTTGAGCTGCAGCAATCAAGTGTATGAGCTTTTCCTTTTAGTGCATAGTTGTTCCTGGCACATGTATGAAATTATATGAAAATGCATAGTTACGCTGTTACTGTAGCTGAGATGCTCCGAGGATATTTCTTTTCTTAATGCATATGCAAATTAGGTAGAAGCCATATTAATCATTGTATAACTGTTTAATCATGTCACCAGAGCCTTTTTCGGTGGTTGAAATGATTGCCTGTAACAGTACTTTATGCTGTTAGAAATACTAATGAGCAGATAAAAAAATATTTTGACTCAACACAGGTTTTAAAGACTTCTTAAGGGCATTCTGAACTGTACAGCATACAATCTGTAGCACTGCCTGTTAAATAATAACTGAGTGAAAAATATGGTTTTTACTTTGGCAGTCATCACCCATCTGCAAAGATGCTGCAAGTCTGGAGAAACCGATAAAAAACTTATTTCCCCCCTACACTTAACACTTTTCCCTAGTGAGGGAGGTAATGCTGCCTGGTAGATGTGAGATACTTTACTGCATATGTAGTGAGGTAGGTTTTTTTTAAGGAATCCTGGAAAAAATCATAAAAAATTACATGGGTAAACACTACTACTTTAGTCCTTTTCTTTGTAAATGAGTGTAGGGCTAGGTAAAGATCTTGTGGTAGAACACAGGGCAATGATAAATGCGGCTGTGCAATACTTGTTCTTTACTTACTTCATGATTTCTGCTCATAATAAATTAGCAGTATCCAAGCAGCATGGGGGATCCATAAGGCATGGGAAATCACTGCAGTTCCCCTTCCCAGACACGGGCAAGGCTCTAGCGGTCTGTAGTCTAGCAGGGTTATAATGAGCTGCCCCTTTCAGCATGGTAATGTTAAAGCTGAAAACCACGCCACATTACCTCACTTGAGTTTGAACTTTCTGCAAGAGCAGTCTTGCACCCAGCATCTCAAAGACCTCATGTGGTAACTTCTTTGATAGCCTGCTTTCTGTTCTAGCTGACATCTGTTCAGTGGTAGAAGCGGTGACAGGCCAACTCTCTTGCCCTGATGACTGATGAGAGATTACTAGTGAGGCTGGCAGCTCCAGCTCTCTGCCAGAGGCTACTCTTTTGGTAGTAGAGTCATCCAAAAGAAAGTGTTTTCTGTAGAGCAACAGGTTACCTTTATAAATGCCTTTTTTTAACTGGCATTTAGGCTAAGAAGTAGGATCTAACACTGACATGACCAAAATTTGAGAATGGTGTTGGGGTGGTTAGGGGTTTTTTTTCTGCTTGGGTTGGTTCTGCTAGAGGTTGCTGCATTCTTTGCAGGTATTTGAGTGGAAAGCCTAAGCACCTAACACTTTAAACCAATATAAAAAGACTCAGGAGTACTTACCTGCTGCAGCTGTCAGACTTGATTGTTTCTGTATTCTGAAATGTATCAATACTCTGACTTTTAGCCCTGCTGTGTTCCTAAATCTTTAAATATGGCTTCTCTATTTTGTCTGCCTTTTTTCTTCAGTTTGTTGCTAAATGTATGTGTCTTTTAGGTTTTGATTTTCTGCCAAAAGCTTTGGTCACTGTGAGATGCTAAAACATAGATACTGGGTAAAAATTTTCCAGACTGTTTATACGATTTGCATCCATGTAGCTCCTTTTCAGTAACATCAAGCAAGTTGGCTCTGTGTTACTGTAAGAAAAAAAAAAATAACCAAAACCCCTCAAAAACAAAACCCAAAAAAAGCAAACAAAAAGATTAAAACCCCAAAGTAAAACAGTTTATGTTCACTGTTAGCTCAGTGCTTTTTAGCATTTTTCTTCATCCTTCAAAACTACCATGCTTTGTTACACTTGTGCACACTATTTGCTAGTCCTTGCAAAGACTCATTTTGCATGACTTGATTTGCAGGCTACCCTCATGTCCTTCTAATCTGGTTTTCATTCCAGATGTGAACCCATGACAAATAAACATCCCTCTTTGTTTCTCTGCCCCAGATGTAATCTCCTCTGGAGACTATGTAGTCTCCTCCTTTGTCTGTGTTGGTTGCTGGGTGCTTGCTCCTGTGCACATCTCAATTGCTGTTCAGCAGTTTTTGAATGTGCTTGAACTGATGTTTTGGTTTAGATGTGAAGTGCCTTTTCATTTAGGTGCTACAGCAAAATAGTTTGATTCATATATGACTTTGATTTATTTTAATTGTTATCAGATATTTTCTGTCTTGGGAAGTAGGAGAGGGAATGTTTTCAGTAAGGGAAATCTTGTTCACTCCTTCCTTGGGCAGAGGGTGGAGCCCCCATAGGATCTGTCTCTGCTTGCTGTGAGTGCAAGGAAGCTACTCTGATAACACTGATTCAAATAATGTCACTGCTAGGAAAGTGCATTGGTTTGGTCTCCAGCGTAGTGAAGTCTGTCGGAATCACAGGGTCTCCAGACAGGTCCGGGTAGCTGGTGAGTTGTTCTTAAAACTTTCACTGTGATTCCAGGTCAAGCCCATTTGGTATGCTTAGACCGCCTTTCAAAAAACAGAAGTACTTTGCGTACTTTGAGAAGTGTAGGTGTTTGGACATGGTAAGTCCTGATCACTGTGAGGAGTGATTCTGGTGGTGATGGTCATGTTTTCTGTTATGAGCCTTTGATGGTCTTTGAGACTGTAAATATCTCAACATACCTGGACGCTTCACTGCCTGTCAGTCGTCACTACTGACTCTCATGCACTGTTCAAGATCAAGGGTGGCCCTACGACAGTTCTCTGTTATCTTGTTTTGTATTTATGTCTTTACAGAAGAAAGAGTCATGAGGCATCCTTTATTCATTTAAATATCTGATTGACTCTCTGTCTCACCTTTGACAAAGGAGTGATCTCCCCAGGTTAAGCCCTGAGGCATTCTGCAGTTTGCAGCTGTTAAAGTCAAAATTTGTTAGGCAACTAATTTTTAATCGGTTATATAAGTCATTGATGCTTCCCAAAGTACTGAAGAGTATTGTTTGATAGTGTCTGAAGTACAGATGCATGCCTGGTCTGAATTACTAGTTGTGCTGAAAATAGTGTCTTGGCTGCCATAACTGGAGTCTTAACTATTTGAATCCAGCAGCTTCTTAGACCTGCTTTCTATATCTGAGATTAGTATGCAAGAGAAAAAAAACATCTACTTGTAACGTAAGTCATTCTTTGATGCATTTTATGAGTCCTGCCTCTGGAGTGCAAGTTAAAAAAGGAAAAGCAATGAGTTACATTTTCGTTTATTCATATGTGCAGCTGTAACTGCTGCTGGATAATTTTGCTCTTTCTTTACTTGATTCTCCAAGTTTCTATGTTTAGCAAGTAGACAAATTGGAGTATGACATATCTGTGTACATCTTTGATTTTACAAAACCACTTCAATTTTTCCAGTATTTTGTTTGAAGTTTTATTGTAAGAATGAGTGTTGAGAATTCTTAGCCTGTTTTGATGCCCATTGGTCACTTCTTCTGCTCAGTACTCTTTGTAGTGACTGCTCATCTTCCAGCAGAGGTGGACAGTAAAGTCTGTCAGGGATTCACTTCTTTCAATATTTAGCAAGAACTGTAACAGCAGAAAAAGTCTTGGACAGAAAGCTTTCATAGTGCATAATAATCCTGCAAATGTTAACTCCTCCTTCTCACGCCACCGTCACTTGTTGTGGGGTTAAATCTGGGTTTAGTGTATCTGGTGAAGAATGATAAATGTTCCTGTGACAAAGTGCAGAATCTAAAGTTTATAAGAAACTTGTTAATCTTGCTGCACATGGTGCAACTTTGCTATGAAGGTGTTGAATTAAATCTGAATATATGGAGACTTAGGCCATTATGGTACATTATGGGAGACAAGAGGTTTTAGTAATTCATAATTACTCCTCTCTGGTGTTTCAGAGATCTGTCTCTTTTTAGCCTATGAAGTGTCTTGCAGCTGTTTGTGCTGTGAAACTTCTCTCTTCATAACGACTCAGTAACTTGGAGGCGGGGCAGAACCGACTTCTCCATGAACTGGTCATGTGTGACAAGCTAAATGTAGGTTTCTGAGAAACACTGCAACAGTGAGTGCACAGTGGAGAGCCTGCTGTTGTTTGTGTGTCGCTAAAAGACTATAGAAATGTATACACATAAATCATAACGAGTAGTTTCCGAGGCACCATCCTGTTGCCTTGCTATGGGCATTGATCCTTGCTACTTGCTTTAGTCTGGGAGTACTTTTTCCTAAGCTGTTGCATAGCTGAAGGCTTACTTTCTGCATCGATATAGTCACAAACCGGATCTCTGCTTGGATGTTGAAACAGTTGCTTCATACAGGTCGATCAGAATGCCTTGCTCTAGTTCTCTTTGCAGGGTCCCACTGGGGAAACAGTGGTGGGGAGGAAGGAAACCAGTATCTGTATCTTCACACCAGTGCTGTGTATTGAAATGCAACTTTCAGTTGAGTAGTCTTGACAAAAGTGTGTTACTGATGTAAAAACACTGAATCTTGATCTTGTGTCTGCAGGGGACATGAGTTCTTGTGCTGGAGTCCTGCTTTGGGCGGTATCCTCTCAAGTCAGTGAGGACTAACTGAAGAAACAGCAAATCCAGCCTTTATGAACTAATTCTTCTGAAGCACACAGATACCTGCAAACGCATGTCGAGGTGTTGTGCATAGACACCAGCATGCATAGAGAAGGGGATGGCCAAAGGAAAGAACTGTGATTTTCTTAGCTTCAACAGTACACAATGGGGTTTTTCATATTCTTTTGTCGTGGTCAAATTCTTCCAGAAGATGACTGAGCTGCATTTCTGTGTGTGACCACAAGATGATTTTTTTAGCTTTCCAGTCAAATTGGAGGACTGTCAAATCTTGCAATGCTAAATTAACACAAAAAGAGAACTTTAAGTCACATTTAGCCTTAATGTTATCTGAAGTGCTGCAGTTCATATGTAGTAGTTTACTGTAAGGTGAAATGATGATTATCATAAATAATGTTTTAAAGGAGTCACCCTAAATAATTATCTATGTGATGTTTGCTTTTTGTCTGCTGTCAAAAAGTCTCTATCCATAGCATAGCTAGCTGTAAATTGAGCTTTGCTCTGAATTTCTAGTACTAGTAACGAACAGGGTCTGCAATAGTTTAAGGAGTAAATGTTCTGGCTAAATGTTCTGGCTAAAGAATGACCATTTCTGTAGGAATGCTTTGAAGTGATGATCAGGTTTGAAGCCTTGCTAACATGGAGATAATAGATATGACCAGTTCACTGTGCACTAATACACTGCTAGATTCTGATATTTAGCACACTGCTGATAAGATTTACTACTACTGTTACTTACTGGTTAAGAACTAAGAATGGGTGGAATTGTAAGTCACCTAAATAGGGTCTGGATAGCTCTCCTGCTGGAGTTCAGTAACAGACTCCCATCCCATACAAGGAGGAGGAAAAAAAAATCTTTGGTTGTAGTCTCTGTTTTGGTTTTGCAAGCCCAGTTACTTTTTTAGGTTGAGTCCTGTTTTACTCTTACCTCAAAATTTATTTGAATAAATTTGAAAACCTTTCTAATAAGCACTTTGAAGCATGTCTTGCAACTGGTCAGTTACAATCAGTGGTTATACAGCTGTGATATTACTTCTGTCGTAGATGGAGAAAGCTGAAGCTGCTGAGAGTCAGGCTTCTCACTATACCCCTGGTCTTAAACAATGGACTGAACATGTGAAAAATCGTGACCAGTAGCTTGAACTCTGAGGAGCTGTTCAATACCATTTTCTTATCCTCTTCAGAGAGCTTCCCACTGCCCCAAGGGATGTGTCCCTCCTGCCTCATATGGAAAATTGACCTTTAAGAATTAACAGTTTTAAAATAACTAGCTAACTAAAGATAGTCTTCTGGTACATGCTGAGTAATTTGAAAGATAACATACTGAACCTGACAATCTTTCCCACACCTCTGTTTCATAAATCTCCAGATTTTCTTGTAATGCAGGACAGAAGCAGTGGAGTAGTGTCAAATAAATTTAGCGTGATGTTCCAGAGAGTGTATTTAGGATAGTCTCCTTCTTTTTCCCTAGTAACTGCTATGGAAAGAGAGCAGTAGAAGATACTGATGTAAAACTTATTGTTCTTCACGAGTAGAGCCAGAGTTTGAATTCTTGGATTTTTCCAGCTTTTACTATTCTGTCTTTTAACAACCTTCATGGGAGGGTGACAGAAATATTGAGGGAATACTATTGGGGAGTTAAATGTTCTTGTTATATCTAATGTCACGTAAGTTATGGCCATAAGTAGCTAGGACACCTATTTACGGTCTGCAAGATGACACCTTCAGAACAGGGATTCCTAAAATGCTGCCAAAGTGTTGTTATCTGTCCAAACCCTTTTGGGCCAGTTAGTAAAATTGTATTGTAAATCCTTGTGATTTTTGACTGTCTTTGTGTGCACCCTGTAAGTGAAATCACCGCACAAGCTGGTATGTCTACATGGTATGATACCACTTTCCCAGCAGGCCAATAGTGTCTAATAAAGTTTATGTCTTTATTCCTTTCCCCACTGGTAGTAGTTAGAGATGATAGTTGAAGTTATCAGCACCAGGAAGGAGAAAAAAAAAGGAATCCAAGGAAAAAATAATATTTATCTCTAAAACAGTTTTTAATGGTAATATTTGTTTTATGTTTAAGTAGCAGATAATTAAGACTGCTCTTCAGAATGCTTTTTAACTTACTTTGTTTTGTTATTACTGCTTAAGTGTCTTCTAAATGTCTCTTCTTTAGAAACTGTGCCCCTCCCTGTTTGGCCTGATGACTGGTGATTTCACACTTACCCTTATTTATTTAAAGCCATGGCAACCACCATGCTGAAATGTCATCAAGTAAAGCCCAGGTCTGCATGCTGACTGGTGATGCAAAGGTCTGCTCTCTAATAAAATGCAGCCCATGAAGGACGAGCTCCAAAAGGCAGCTACGCCCTGTCTTCAAGCATTTGCTCTAATTTCAAGGCTTTGCCATGTGGTGTTGCTCAACAAATGCAGCAAAACAAGTTCTTGCGAGCCCCTTGAGCATTCCTCCGCGTGTAACNGACCCACAGAAACAGACCCAAACCTGAAATAAAAGGCCCAACACTAAGTATATATTGGAGAATTGTTTTGCTTTGTTGCAAAGTGCTGTTAATTACAGAGACACTTAGCGCAGTTCTGACATGTGAGCCATCAATCTAAACACTCCCAACAGTGATTTTGCTTTGGTTGCACTTTGCTACTTCGTACAGGACAAAGGGAAGGGAATAAGTGTTGCAATACAGTATTGTGCAATTCCTGTCTTTTAAATAGAAAATGATAGGCAAGTCTGCATAGGCCTCTCGCACACCAAAATTCAGCCACTGATTTTTGCCGCTCCCCCTCTTCTTAATCAGGAATGGGTCTACTGGCTTCTTAAGGTGAAAAGGAGAGAAGGGGAGAAGGACAGAGAGATTAAGAGGTGGCAGTACCAGGGATATTCTGCTGTGAAGGGTCCTGAGCCTCCTGGGCCTTACAGCTCAATCTGTTAGGTTACCTCTAGTTTATGATATCTGAAGGTAGTTCTTAGACTCCCTATGCAGTGTCTTACCAGGAAAGGCGGCTGGGTCTGTATTGCTGAATAAGTCTTTTGGTGAAGTAGTTCTTTGGCTTTCTGTGTTTTTCTGTTTGTGGAGTTGTAGGACATTCTTCCAGAGCAGTTTCTCTTTCCTGTGTGGCTCATCTAAAGCTGGCTTGTTGTTCCTGCAGTTTCTGCCTACACTGAAAAATCTTTCTGGGGTTCAGGGCACTACATATGTGCCCTCACTGCATGGTGTTTGTGATGGCTAATCTTGTATGACTCAAAAGAGATCCCCTTAGAAAGGAGTAGCTCCATTTAGGTGCAGACTGGGAAAGATGAAATATATCATTCTTTGTGCGGTATGTCTTTCTATCAGTTCAACAGAGGAACTAACTCCAATAAGATAAAGGAGAGCTCTTGGGCAATAGGACCTAGCTTTGAAAACCCTTGGTGGCTTCTGGTTCTTGCTAAGCTTCCATGATGCTGAAAACACTTAATGATCTGCATTACTATAATCACAATGCCTTGCAATGTCATGGGCTGGGGCTGCTGGTAGTATCATGCAAATTCTGTGGTCCTTACTGGGATTCATGCCACATGCTGATTAACAGAATAAGGAATTTCCTCTAAAGGGCAAGAGTCCTATCCCTGCTCTGTCACCACCAGCATCTCCAAGCTCTCTTTTGGTCCAAAAGAAGTGTGAGCGAACTGCCACTTCCTACAGTTCTTCAAGCTGGTTCTTCACAAGCCTTCGGGCATGGCGCTGAAACTTTCTCCTTCAGGCTAGCTCTTCAAAATGGAAGGTGAAAGCAGAGCAGTTCAAATTGGGCTTTGCTCTTCCAGCAGCTTACATGCAACTAGTTGGTGGGTGGGTGTCTGCCTACGTCCTTTCTTGGGTTTTTGTAAGTTGGGTTTATATGTACCTTCTTATTCTGCCTTACTAAATTAGCTGGCACAGAGGAAGCCTCTGAGAAACCCTTTGAAATCTCTGCTTTTGGTAGAATTTTATAAAATTACAGCATGTGAATAGATTGAAAAAGCCCCAATGAAACAAAAAACCCCAATGAAACAAAAAACCCTACAAAAGTAACCCAAAACAGACAATAAAACAAATAACTTTGTATGGATATCATGAACCTTTTAAAACCTAATTAATTCTGGGAAGTCTTCAAACAGGTGTGCTGGCAAGGACATTGCACGCAGATGGAGATAGTCGTGAAACAAAATTCAGTATGTACTCATTTGCTGGATTTGGTCAGGAGAGATTTTAAAGGACACTTCTGAGACCTTTTTTCTGATGTGGTGATTTTTTTTCTGTAAACAAGCTACAGGGCTTAATAATATACAACTGAGGATTATGTCCATTGTAGGTTTTTTTTACATTACTTTAACTAACTGTGTAGTACTATATTCAAAATACTTCTGAGACAAAGTGGACGATACTAGTGGGCATCTTGCACTTGATTAAATGTAAAACATTTTCTTAATTTAGTGATGTGTTTAGGAGAATACTGTAACTTATTGAATATACAACAGTGATAACTGTGTTTACAATAATTTTCAAATTCCTACTGTTCAGTGGTAGCCAACTTGTTTGAGAATTGAAAGTAAGGCATTTTGCAATTGGCAATCTTGGAAAAATTGACTCAGTGTTGCTACCACTAAATACTGTGGGATGGATACCGTGGGTTTCAATGGCAGCAGGATTGTATTCCAAGCCTCTGTCTTAAGTACTTATGACTAAAAGGCGACTTGCCTTGTGCTCATTTATGTATCCCTGTGTGTAGTACATCAGTTAGAAATCTGTTAATGATTGATTTGTAACATTAGGACCTTTATGGAGATCACAGTGGGGTTCTTGTTTGTTTTTGTTTGTGAACAGACACTTAGACATTTTGGAATGTATAACATTGATCCTTGTGCTGGAATTGTTTACATGCAAAAAGGTATTTATGATTTTTTGAAAACTGCAATGTGCAATTTTGTACATGTGTTTTAAACTACAGAGTTTATAAGGAAGATATTGTATGTACAGTACTTGGACATGAGTATTATTTCTTTGATATAAATATCTAGAGGAAAATTAAAATTGCTTTATATTCATATTTTTGGCTGTGTTTTTTTATTATTTCAGCAAGAAATTTAAAAGCCAGCTTAAGGCATAGTGATTTGGGCTTTTTAAAAAGCATTTTTAAACCATGCTTGACACATTGCTTCCTTTGATTGTGTCAACTTACTGAAGTGCAAGGAGGGACAAATTTCTTCTTGTAAAAATGTTGCTCTTTGGGATAACTTCCCTATATGCTAGTGCAGTTGTAACTCAGAAAGTAAACTTTTATAAAGCGCAAAAGAGGAGAAGAGACAGTCCAGCTCTGATGATATCAGATTTCAGGCCCTTGCTAAGAAAAGCTGACTGGAGTCATCAGCGCTGTGGGATGGGTCTCCAGTTACCCGTGTCTTGACTCTTCTGGTTCAACAGAACGAGTGACAGTAAAACCTTCTTGCAAGTTGAATTGTTCTGAACCACATCTGGAGTAAAGCTGTTGAAATAAGGAATTTCGTTTTCTTTCCCATGATCGTTCTTGTGCACATTGATGCATCTTGACATGTTCCTAAAGGAGGGCTGCTCGGTAAGCATCCCCACGTGCTGACGGCACTTCTGCAGTCCCAGTTGAAAGCTCCCATGCTGTGGGAAGGCAGCCCTGCCTTCCGGATACGTCCTTTCAAACTAGTGACACTGGGCGGAGAGTGCCGAGTGCCAAGCCCCAGCCGGAATGCTGCGAGGATGCCAGGCTGAAGAGAGCGCTGGGAAGCACGGCAGGGCCGGCGGCGCTGGCTGTGCCAGCTCACTCGCCGGCACTCAGCTGGAACCCTGGCTTTTCTCTAGAGCGCCTGGGTTTCAGGTCTGGCGCTGAAGAAACAGTAGAGGGAATGTTTTCTTCTGGTTTAAGATACGAGTGCTAGGATTTCAGGGCCGTGACAAAGCTGGGGGAGGGGAGGGGAAGGAAGCTGTAAGCCCACTGTTGTTCGAGCTGTTGTATGTTGGCACTTAGGTTTACGACCACATTATCAGTTTGGTGTGGGACTATTGCGACTTCTAAATGTGAGCCGTGCCTCCCTCAGTGCTCTGGGAGTTGTTTAATGCTTTTTAATCTCCATGTCGTGCATGGCTTCAGGCTGTGTTTCACACGTGCTAGTCAGACCATTCCTTGCAGGTTTCCACTCAAGACAGATTTCTTCATGGGAGAGTCTGTAGCACTGTTGCAATGATCTTCATGCTTTCCAAATTAATTGCAGAGGGGAAGTAGAACAACAAAATGGTTTGTGCCTTTAATGATTTGATAGATGTTTGAGGGTATTGTTAATTTTCTATGTCGATTTGAACTTCAGAGCATAGTTCTATGGAAAAGTGTTTTGAATATGTGGTATAGGAACCAGTCTGCTTGTTCTCTTTGAGGTTTGAGTTCCTCTGGCTTTGAGTGCCTCAGAATGGTGCCTTCAGAAGTGCTCAGGAAGGAGATAATTGAGAATGATTGTGCTTTATTATCCAGAGGGTGTGGGTGCTTCGCACTGGTTGAATAACCTGCAGGATTGTGTTCAGGTTTTGGGTTTTTTTTTCTTCTGAGAGTGTACCTTTCTTCTCCCTCTCTGTCTTGAGAGTTCCTTGCAAGAGTGAAACAGGCATGGCCCTTGCACAACTTCCAAACCCACAGTTCTAACATAGAACAGCAACTCATAATTTATTCCTGGGCCCTGCACATCTTCCAGACAAAGGGAGGCAAAGGCCCATTGGTTCTCTTGGAGCCTATTATTTCTTTTCCTTCAGCCTGGGTGATTGAGGTTCTGGCAAAGGCCATTCAGGTAGATCTGGCAGTTGCATCAGTTGCCAGAAGTCAAGAAGCAGGTGACACACAAAAGCTGTGAACTTCTCTCACTTGTCCTGATGTGAGCAGGTTACTTTCTATTTCATCTGTAGCTGGCTGCATTAAAGTAATTTCTAAGTTTTCCTTTTCTCTGGTGTGACATAGCAACAAGGAAGATATGACATGTAAGTTGCACTGGGTTTCCCCCACCAACTGTAAATTCAGTCAGGAAGTGTAAATTACAAGATTTGGGCAAATGTTTCATCATCTGAGCCATTCTGCCAAATCTGAAATTCATGCCTTCATCATTCTTGCTACAACTCTCAAATGTCAGTCCCAGAAAGACCCAGCTGCAGGGCAGGTGGAGAGTTAATGACTGTAACTGATGGATTCATCAGTTCAGGGAGATGGTTGGATGGATGTCAGCCCGTGGTTGGCAAGTTGGGCAGGGCTGGAGGCCTGATTCCTGAGATTCCAAGTTGCAAAGGCCAGTCACAGATCCCTGGATACCTGTCATGTCCCATGATATGATTGCTATGTGTAATGCATCGTAATGGTTGGATTCTGGAGGGTGTCTCAAAGCTCATTCTTCAGGTATCCGGTAGCCCAGACCAGGAGATGCAGGAGAATACAAATAGGGCAGCCAGAGCACATAATTTCTAACCATCACCTTGTAGCTTTTAGTAACCTGTGGAAGCACGTGGAGTCATTCTCTGAGCCATACTTTTGAATTAAAAGGGCTGCTGCTCCGCTCTGACCTGGCAGCTCCTGTGCCCCTGTAGCCACAGCATCATGTAACCTACAACACAGCAGCAGCTCTGAACACCGTACTACCTAAGGCAGGTGTGTCTGGGGTTGAATGTTCATTCTTTGCTTATTTTCTTGGTCTTTTTTGTGTGTTTGTTTCCTTTAATCAAACGAGTTTTTTCTTTTGGACCTGGTAGGACAGGTCCAGTTTCCATAGGGAGCAGGATATCAAACCCTCAGTCATCCATGGCCCTGAGCAACAGGGCCCACCTGAAAGGAACATGAAATGGGTTTTTGGCTGCAAATATTACATCTGCTTGAGAGGCCTTAAGCAGATCTTACCCCTGAAGGAGATTTCCAGCTACCCATGGCCTGTACTCTATAGTGGAATAGCCATGCCCCTGCATTACTCTATTCCGCATCAAACAGCTGGACCGCTGTGGTGGGTTGGCCCTAACTGGACACCAGGTGCCCACCAAAACTGCTCTATCACTTCCCCCCGCAACTGGGCAGGGGAGAGAAAACAAAAGGAAAGGCTCAGGAGATGAGACAACGACAGAGAGAGATCACTCACTGCTTACCATCACAGGAAGAACAGACTTCACTTGGGTTGAATTTATGACCAGTCAAAATCAGAGCAGGATAATATGTAAAACAAATCCTAAAAACACCTTCTCCCTACCCCTCCTTCCTTCCCAGGCCAAACTTTATTCCCAATTCTCTACCTCCTCCCACAAGTGGTGCAGGGAGATGGGGAGTGAGGTTTATGGTGAGTTCATCACGTTTTTGCTGCTGCAGCTGCTTTCTTGTTAGGGAGAGGAATCCTTCCCCTGCTCCACTGTGGGTCCTCCACAGGCTCACAAGTCCTATTAGAAACCTGCTCCAGCGTGGGCTCTTCTCTCCATGGGTCTGCAGGTCCCTGCCAGGACCCTGCTCCAGCACAGGCCTCCCACATGGTCACAACCTCCTCTCAGGCACCCACCAGTTCCAGCAACTGGAGCACCTCCTCCCTCTCCTTCTCCACCAACCTCGGTGTCTGCATAGTTGTTCCTTTCACATATTCTCACTCCTCTCTTCTCTGGCCACAGTTAATTCTTCACAATAACTTTTTTTCCTGTTCAAAGATGTTATCACAGAGTCATTACTACCATCTCTGAGTGGCTTGGCCTAGGCCAGCAGCGGGTCCATCCTGGAACCCTCTGGCATTGGCTCCGTCAGACATGGGAGAGGTTTCTGGTAGTTTCTCACAGAAGCCATCTCTGTAGCGCCCTGTCACCAGAACCTTGTAGTGTAAACCAAAAACAACCTTCTGATGCTCTGGAATTCCTGGTGCTTATAGAAAGTTGCAAAGAGAACTTTTTCTTCTTTTCCACCCTGTTTCCATCCTTTCTCTATGCCTGAGCTCTCCTTTGGTGCCTCCCACTCACTGCATTTCTCTAACCCTAACACTGCATCTCCATCTGCTCCCTCAGGCTGCAGCTGGCAGCCTTCCCAGCTCCCCTCCCTCTCTCTGTTCCTTCCCTGCCCAGGTGTGTGTAGGCACTTTGCTGTGCAGCAAACTGAATACGCCCTCCTGCAGAGAGAAGGACAGAGAGAGTGCATACCATGTTATCCTCCACGGTTTCACCTGTTAACGTGCAAAAGCAGAAAATCTCCATTCAGTGAACCAATAATCTGACCAACAAATGCAGCGGTAGAAGGGAGGGAGCCTCTGCCTACGGTGAGTGTCGTGAGCCTGCAGCAGCACAGCCTTACTTCCCTGTGCTGGGCAGGGCTAGGGTAAAGCCACAGCAAGAATGTGGCCTTGAAAACTGTGTGGGCTTTGTGGATTTGCCCCTTGGTTCTAAGGAGATCTTGGATCTCCCTTCTTTTTGGGTTCTGTGTTTAACAGGCTTAAATAGGGGAGAAAATGAAGGAAAATCTCAGACAGAAAATTACACAAAATTGAGACTAATGTAAATACTTTGGGGCAAAACACCAGCATGGGGAGACTTGTTGCTATTCTCCAAAACACGCTTTAGAAAATCCACAACTTGAAGGTAATTAAGAAAGCACAACAGAGGTGCCAGATTACCTCTGCTGTTTTGCCACAGGCCAAGGCTCTCCATCCAGCATTTGCAGTTCAGATTAAGTAAGAGTTGACTGGGAAGGAAAGTATTCCATATCTTTCTCTCATCACTGTAGCCTTTTGAGGAATGATGGAGATTTAACTCCAGGTGCTGGCCAGCTTGGTTGATCTCCGGAAATTAACAGCTCTCCCTTCTCACCTATAATGTCTCTGTTACAGTGCAGCTATTTATAGTGGGTGTTGGACAAAATGCTCTCTTACTGACTATTCTGAAGCCTGTTTCCAGGCCACCTGAGAGCACACACTGTGGGTAAAGACAAACCCAAGCCAAAACCAGCTGTGCAAATGACTGGATGTCTCATTATGCCACTGAACGTCTTGAACCCTCAATATCCCCCTTGGATTGCCTCTTGCCTTTCTGAAGGTGCTAGAGTCTCACTGACTGCAGATTCTGGAGATTTTAAGGGACATTTTTGCCCATGGGCTGCAGTTTGGGAACAGCCATGCGGGCTTTTCCTGTGCCTGTGCAGCTATGGCTCTGACAGCATGACTCACAACAAGCTTTTCCCAGTGCCTTACCAGTTAATTCTTTCAATTTCTTTAAATGACACATGGGGCAAATGTGACTCATTGTCGTTTCTGGAAATGACAGATTTGCAAAGTGAGGCCCAGGGGAGTGTCTGCCTTGTGCCACGCAGCTGGGATCAATGGGCGATTGCCTCCTGACCTCACTCCCTTTCCCTTCTACTTTCAAAATTAGCATTGCTACTTGAGTTTTGACAGCCAAAACCAGGAGAGACTTTCTATTTTCCTTCATTGACTTTGTGTGAAGTGAATGTTCTGGCTAGAAAGAAAGACAAATTGCTTGAACAGAAGAATTCGTCAAATTTTATGCCGGCATCGTTTTATTAAAGCCACATACTTTGATTCCTCTCTGCATACACCAGCCTTGCAAGAAGCTCTAGGAAGGCAAATCCTTCCTTCTTGGATAGATCCATGGCTGTTGGAGCTGGTTGCTGTGGTGCTGGCAGCAGGGTTAGTGCATCATATTTACCCCTTTGTGCTGTTTCTGACTGCTCCATGCCACTACTGCAGCAGCACTGCCTCCCCGGAGCAGGCACTCGGCAGCAGAACGTGTCCATCTGGCTTGGGACTGGTACGACAGCTGGGGCCTGACCTTCTGGTGTGTGGCTCTTCCCTGGTACCTCCCAAATTAAAACCATGTGGGCCTTCTGCAAAGCTGCTGCTTCACTCTAACAGTCCTCATGACCTACATTAGCACTGGTGTTAGTCCTGCCTAAACTTCTCCAGGGGCATAATGGGCCATCTTTGCTACCAGGCCACATAAAGAGCACTTTAGGGGTCTTTGCCCCATTGCTGTGTAACACAAAGGGTCTGGCAGCACTTTTGAGCTTTTTGGGCTGTGAGCTTAGGAGAGGTGAAAAAAAAAGTAAAGAGAACAGAGCAGAAGAGGGAACTTCATTTTATTCTTGCTCCTTGAGGTCTAAGTCAGGGCTCTCCCAGGGGGAGTATGTGGTACCCAGCCAAACTGGGCACACTACTGAGAGAATCACCAGAGGGATGAACCTGCAGCTGCCTTAACTGGACAATTTTGCCTGGCGAGGAGACCTAGGTGGCCTTCCAGGCGGTTTCATGCACAACATGAAACACTCCCCATGGTCACAACTAATAATTTTATGTGGCTTGCATGTCCTCATGGGAACACAGCCCAATGGAAAAAGACTACACATATAATTAAATGTAGCCCTCCCGAGTGACTGCTCTGCTTGCAAGGCACCCGAAGGTGGGTGAAAAAGGTGAAACTCCAAGCCTCCCTGTATCTGGGCTTGCAGCAGACCGTAGTCACCACAAACTTAGACACAGGGGCTTAGAATT
The DNA here is from genome assembly GCA_013397115.1 of Edolisoma coerulescens. Classification (NCBI taxonomy): domain Eukaryota; kingdom Metazoa; phylum Chordata; class Aves; order Passeriformes; family Campephagidae; genus Edolisoma; species Edolisoma coerulescens. Next base: position 707,367 of record VWZW01007548.1, read on the forward strand.
TACACAGAGGTTCATGAAAACCAGGCCTGGTATCTGCCCCCTCTCTTCACCTCCTGGTGCTTACTGGTGGGCTGGGCATGGCTGGTACACTCCCCANCTGCAGGTGGGTTTGGCAGCCTGGATGTCTCTGACCTGCATGTCTGCCAGTACCAGGGAAGGAGGATGCAAAGGACAGCAGTGCACACAAAGCCTGTGTCCTTGTGACTTGGTCACCCCAGGGTGTGGGTGGAGTAAGCACAATGTTCAAGGCACTGAAGTGAGAACCTGGGCAAACAGGAGTGAGGTAGTGTCTGAGACCACAGTGCAAATATTTGCCTGCAATGCACTACACCAGAAAACTGAAAGGCAGCCAACAAAGGGTGGAGGAGTCTGGTGGAGACAAGGCCCTGCTTGTTTGCTCAGCAGTGCAAAGGACATAAATGCAAAGTCAGGGCCATTCAGGCCTCTCAAGAAGCCGTAAAAGGTGAAAAACAAGAGGGGGCCTGTTACAGCCAGTCCTGCTCGTGCCTAAATGCTCTCTGAGCGCTGGCAGCTCACCTGCCTCTCATCTGCTGGCTTGTCCCTTTGCTGGCTTGTACCTCTGAGAAGCAGCTTTCCAGGCAGAGACAGGGAGGTTAATGACTTTTCCTGTGCTATCTCTCTTGCTCCACATCTGCAGAAGGAGCTGCTCATCAGTGAGCTTTGGCTGGGGAAGTTGGTGTGGGGGGCAAACATAGCTGGCACTAGCTCCTGATCCCATCTTGAACTTCCAAACCTTACAGTTTGCATGGTCAAACAAACTGCATTTACCTCCTGCTGGTCTGTGACTTTAGGTTTTTCATGATCCACTCAGCTGGGAACCTTTGTTGGCTGGTAGGGATGCAAGAGCAAGATGCAAGAGTAGATCATGCCCTTTCTACCAAAGGCAGAATTAGAGCCCTTTATGTTCAAGGAATCAGATTTAAAAAGGAAGAAAATATTTTTTGTGATGCTTTATTCTAAGCAATAGCAAAACTCAGGCTCTGTCTGGACCAGACAGATGTTTGGGTTGGTGCTAAGCGGGTGACATTCTTCTTTTTTTTGTACCTGGTTTTGCTGTTTACAAAACCCACATGTATCCTGCTTTCTCAGACAGATTTTGTAACACAGGGGAGGCTTTGTCCTGGTGGTAACAGCTGCCTTGGCCTCAGAAGTGGGTGTTTTGATGTAACTGTGTCTTCCCCAGCATCACTGGAGCAAGAAGCCCTGGCTCCTGGCAAGGCAGAGATCACAAGGGCATCCCCTTTCACCCCACTGCCTCTCTCCCAGAAGACTTGGATGGTTTCTCTTCACTTTTCTTCCACTTATCTTTTTGCTGTGAAAATCTGTGTTGAGTTAGACATCACTTTCATGTTCAGAGGTGAAGAACTGCTCATGTACTGCTGTACCTCCAAGGGAACCCTCCTAGCCTCTTTGGAAATGAAGAGGTGCTGGATGATACACTCCAACACCTGAAAAGAAAGAGGAATGCTGCTTTATGTCCCTAAGGAACAGTTCACCCTCTGTCCCTGGACTGGATAATGTTTCCTCTCTTCAGTAACTGTCATGGGCAGGGGGAGACCACAGGGTAGGTAGCCCCAGTGCAAGGGCCAGCCACCATGACCTGCCCTGCTCTCTGTGTTACTGCCTTTCTCCCCATCTCTGGGCTTTTCTGGGCTGTGCCTGCAGGGGAAAAGCCTGCCCTTCAAAGGCATCTACCTCACACCCATCCAAGAGAAACCTGGGAAGGAAGGGCTGATGGTACTGTGGGAACAGAGATTGTTTTCTCAACCAATCAGTGCTTCCTACAGGGCTGTTTTGCACTCCCTTTTTGTCCCAAATCTGTTGCAAGCTGGAAACATGATACCAGGTTCTCCAAAACTGCTCGTTCAAGGTTGGTGAGGCTGTGGAGCCATTTAACACAGCTCCCTGGCTGACAGCAGCAGACACCTCGGAAAAGAGTATGGCATGAAAAGAGATCTGCCTCCATCGACTGCTGACAAGCATTTGAGAACTTTTAGAGGGAGAGGTTGTTCAGGGGCTTCCATGTTTATCAGTTCTCATGGAACTGGTACCACAGATCTGTTTAGAAGCTTTTGGGAACTGTACAAACTCTTAATATCACCAGTTCTGTCAGCAGAGGGTAACTGTGTGTCTTGTGAAGCAGCTCATCCTTTTGCTGAGTTTAGAAACTGTTCTCTGCTAACTCCCTGTGGTGTCACCTACACCTGGTGGCATCCGAAGAGGTGAATAGTGGTTTTCCTGTCACATCTCCCATCAGAGTCCCGTTTTTTTAAGATCTCTACCATACCTTCTCTGTTTTGCAGGTTGAGGATCCTAGTACCTTTGCAGAGAACTATGCTGTACTTCCAGCTTCCTGGAGTCTGCCCTGTCCTTTCACTGCACCCATCTTGAGATGGGGAGACCAGAACTAGGTGGAGGGCTCACAGTGAAGAAGAGTGAGAATTCTCTGGTCACATGCACCAGAGGATTAAATTACTGTTATTACCTCTCTCATAATTCTCAACCTTTTGTTTCCTTTTCTAGCCACTGCTGAGCACACCAAACCATTCACAGCAGCTCCTGGGTCTCTTCCAGAGTGGCAACAACTGACAAGGAGTCCCTCAGTCAGCACCCATGGAAAGGCTTGCTATTGCCCCAGGCCCACCAGGTTCATCAGAGCTGCATTTCATCTGCTAGTTCATTGCCCAATTGCTCTGACATTGTGGGCACATTCTGATGTTGTTAAGTAGAGAGACACAGCTTGTTAGACTCCTGTCTGCCAGGTAAACCTTGGAAATATGAGTAAGGAGAGCAGGATCCCTGAGCTTGCAAAGAATCTGAAACAAGAGCATAAAGACATAACTTACCCTGTCCTCAATGAAGCCACTATTGCTAGTTGCCAGAAAAACAGAGATGAAAGATTGATATACAGAGACCTACCAATCCATTCTTGTTTGAGCTGTTTTTCTTTTGGGTCGGCCTTTGGATCTGGTTATGCCTTTGGAAAGCCTAAGGCTGCTCCAAATGCTGGATTGCACTTCAGCACCCAGTGTTGTTGCTGGGGAGCGGTGACTTTCCCCACAGCAGATGGAGCACTCATGTGACACTCTGTACACTATGTATCATCTATTTACATCTTTTTTTACATTAGCAACAGATGGCTTGGCATAATTATATTTTTTAAATTAGAGGGAATATGTATCTAAAACTTCACACATTTTCTAAAGCCTATGGTTTTTACTTTTGCAGCACCAATTCTGAGGTCTTTAAGTGGAAGGACCTCCCTTACCCTTCCATTGCCTTCTCTGAAGAGTTGTCACACTAAACATGCAGGTAGATACAGTAGCAGTAAGCAAGCAGAAACTCCCCCAGCCATAAAAAGAGGAGAGGGAAAGGCAGCTTGGAAGGAAGCAAGACAAAAGGGAGAAGAAACAGACTTATGGGCAGTAGTAGGTGAGGAGGAGAGGAAGAGAAGCAATAGTGCTGACAAACCATACCTTCAAAAGCTAATTGAACTCAAGTCCTACAAAAGCATAACCTTGCTTCAGAAATACAAAACCTAGCAAAACATGAATTCAGCACTTGGCTTCTTCATGTCCCTCCTTTTAGCATATAAGGCTGTAAGCATGGGGTCTCTGGTATTGAATTTTTGTCAAGAAATATGAGACTTGTTGAAAAGAAGGGTTAATGTACACCAGGACTTTTCCATGCTCCTGTGACTCCTAAAGCTGGAGCTGTAAGCAGGATGCCAGGTTGGTGTGATTTAGCGGCGCTGATGCTGTCAGAAGAAAAGAAGAGGCACTTACTGAGGCTATGAGAAGAGATACAGGATAGACCAAGAGCAGCCAAGATACTGAAATCTCTTTATCAGACTACATTTGCCTGGAAAGTAAAAGGTCTTTGAACTATGAGGGATGAAATACATCATCAAAATTGCCAAATGAATCATCATCGTTGTGCACAGTGTCAAACCTTGTGAACTGGCAATGTGCAAAGTTGCTGCCTTTCGTTGGGAAGTGGCTGGGGCTTAGTGGGAGAGGGCTGTCAGAAAAGGGCAGGAGAATGCAACTGGGACACAGGGGGTTTAATCTGCATTCCTTACTGCAAAGGGCCATATCAGAGGGAAAGGAGTCATCCATGGGGGAGGACATCTGTCCACAACCTCAATACTGCTGTAGTACTGTCCATAGGCAAGTACATGATCTTTCTGGTGCCAACAGGAAGTACAGCTTTGGGTGGAAGATATTTTTGATTGCAACTGTCCCTGTGAAACATCTCTCGGGAAATGGCCCATGGGCAATACCAAGATCTGCAAACAGAGCCCTGGGCAAAGGCTGTGGTACCCCTTGGTGGCCAATGACCAGTGGGCTCTGTGTTTATAAGTAGGTCTTTTCCAGCTCAGGCACGTACACCTGCTGTCTGAGATGTCATTCTTTTACTAGATTATTTTGACCCACGGACCTTTGCTGCAGATATCAGATGATGTGCCTACTGATTCTTGCTTGGTGTTTCTCAGCAAGCAAACATGGTATGGTGGGTGGATGCAAAGCTAGTTTACATTTTTACGCTACTTTTACTCCTCTGTAAATCCTACTCAGTAATGACTAATCCCCAAGTTGATTCCCCTTTCCCATTCGGATTATTTTATTTTTGCTAAATTTTGGTACTTGATAAAGTTTAACCCTTTAGGGTCCTCCTGTTGCGATTTTTCACATGCTATATGGAGAAGTGTCTCGCTCTAAGGCAGTACCCCAAAGGAGATTAAAGAACACATGCCTTCCAAGAAAGCATAGGTACTTAGGGAAAATGCACAGAAAGAGCAGACTGAAAATGAAACTATGGCAGATACCTACAAGGAGTCAGGTGAGACATCTGTTTATAGGTGTACTATCCAGAGGAGCCCACCTGTCCTGTGTCTATTCCTGAATCTTCCCATAATGTCAGGGACAGCTTGGGCGATGCTGTCTCTACTTACCTGCCATCGTCTTTACCACGATCAACACTACCCAGGAGTCACCGGGTAGTGACTGGCTGAAGCAAGCAGAACAGAAGAACAGAAGCAAGCTCATGTTAAGCTTCTCTGAAAAGGGTTGTGCAACCAATTCATTCCTGCAGGGCTCTGGTCAGTCCGTCTGCAGCAGCTCGAAGAAGCAACAGACACCCTGAGAAGCCAGGTGGTCCTCAACCCCACCAACTCATAGGGGTGCAGGGCCAGCTGCCACCTCTAGCTCAGCCCTGGACCCAGGGATTGGCTTTCCTCTCCAGCATACAGCGAAGCTGCTCTGTGGTGCTGAGGGAACAGTGGGGCACATCTTTCTTGGCTGCAGCTCCCCTCCACTGGTTCACTGATGCTGAGGGCCAATGCCCAGGCAGCAACTGCATCTTGGCCTTGCTTTTTGTCTGCCTCATACCCCTCATGGTGTCATCATGGGCCTCTGTTAGGATCTGATCTCACTACCCCTCATTCCTTACTGGGGACTGTTGTTTAGGGATTTCCTGGCCAGCTGGTGGCCCCCTGACTCCCTCTCTCCTCCAAAGGGTAAAGATCTCCCTACTTCCTTCTTCCATTCCTGGCAATGAGACATCAGCAATCATGTGGATTATGAGATGTTTCAGCTAGCCCCTACACCCCTTTGCCCCAGATCTACCACAGCATCTGCAGTGACCCTGTGAGTCACTGAGGCAGTCTGTGAGGGCGGCAGCCCACAGTAGAACAGGAGGTAGGACAGGAGAAGTTCTGCTGGGGCTGGGGCAGTGTGGCTAATTCTGCTGCTGATCTAACATCTAAAATTATTATCAATAACCTGTTTCTTCCAAGCGAGGTGAATCGAAAGCAAAAATCTGAATCCAGGGAAGGTTTTGCTCCAGCAGCTCAGCTGAATTTCTCAGCTCAGAGAAATTAATGGGATTTCCAGAGAAGTGGCTTTGTCAGCACCATGTTGGCAGTCCTTGTGGTTTTAATCAAGTGTCTTACATGGTTGGTTTCTTTCTTAGGGTTCTTGCAGTTGCAATATGATTACTGAGTTTTCTCTTCTTCTTTTCATATTGAGGCAACCTTTGGTTGTAAGAGCTGTGAAAGAGACCATGAGAACAAGAACCCCAGGGGCTCAAAATACCTCTATGTAAATAAAGGTTAGCACCACAGAGATTATTTTCAAAGCAATGCTTTGTTTTTCATCAAGAAAAGACTTGTACCTGACAACCTCAGTGGCAGAGAAAACCAGTCTCTCCAGATGTGACTGAAACTGAATGCAACAGCTCCTTAGTACATGGGCTCTTCTCCAGCCTCCCAGGGGCAAACACGGCCTGCCTAACTAGGAGGTCTGTATGATGCCTTGACCCTTCTGGTGCTTCACTCTCCATTTGCAGCTACCAAACCAGGAGGCAATACTAAGGGAAGTTATAGGTGTAAGGGAAAAGTCTGATGGACTTCGGGTCCTGCATCCTTCTTGGGAAAAGGTAGCAGACCCAGGACGCCTAGCTCCTTGCACAGACAGGAGGCAGAACCACAGAGCTGTACTGAACTGTCTTCTTCAGGTTGCTACATGAGGAATTTAGCCCTTTAAGCACAGACATGTCTACCTTCCTTCCTGATGCATGGCCTGTGAGATGCAAGAGCATTAAGGGGTTGGCTGGAAAGGATATTCAGGGGTAAGGTGCAAACTGTTGTGGTATATAAGCAAGTGATTCATCAAAATTTGTTTTGTGATCTTCATTGTGGTCTTTACAGAGAACAGTAATAAAATTGGAGGGGAATGAACAAAACTGCCAAATGCAAGGAAAAGAGAAATGAAACTAGAGCAGCTTCAGGTCAGGTTGGTTGGATGTTGAAGACCCTAGACGGGATGAAAACATAAACTGTCATAAACCAGCAAACTGATGAGGCATATTTTGGGTCAACCTGCATTAAACTGATTATCATGACCCTCCTTAGAGCCCACACATAACAGCAACCACATCAGACAGCACCAGCACCTGGCAACTAGATGGTGAAGAAGGCAGGAAGGACAAAAATGTGACCTTCTGCTCTGGACAGTAAGAACACGTCCCATGGAATGACGGGAAGCCTACCCCTGAAAAAGGGGGTTTACTCAGGAGTACTTGACTGCTCTGCATAAAGTGTGGATTATTTTCAGGTTTTGCTGCATCCCCATCTTGGTAAAAGAAGAAATGAGTTTCCAGAATGAAGGCAAAAGGGGGAAGGGGTAGAAAACAATTTTGACTGTGAAGCACAGTATATGCTAGCGTGAAGCTGAACAGCTTTCCATGAAACATTTTCTAGCCAAGCTATTACTAACACCTGATACACCCATGGTTCTCCATTAGTTACCTGCCAGCAATGAGCAATGGACTCAATATTATCAATTATGTTCCTTTCCCCTGTCCTTCTCTCCCACCAATTAATCATCTGTTAAGCATGAGAAACAGTCCTCTACTTGGAAAATACTGGACAAACAAGGAGTTTTGCCAATAAAATGGAATATTATAGTAAATAATCATTAAGGTGTCCTGAAATAAGGTGTAGCTGTATTGTTAAGCCATGGATTTTAAGCACTGCTGTTTAGCAAAATTCCTGGGGAAAGGTCTGCCAGCTGATGCATAAGGTAATGTGTGTCAGAAACACCATAAGGAATAAAGACTTGGTCAGATCAGGCTTCTTTGGTCTCACATCTAGTAAGGCCCAGAACAGCTGCCTTGAAAGCAGCCATCTTTTCATTTTTCTGCCCTTTCCCCAGACAGGACTAGCTGTGCAAAAACCAGTCCCCACAGGTGTTAGCCTGCCTTAAGAGGCTTCCCAGGAGAGGTTCCACAACACAAAATCCCCTCCCCATTCACTTTGGCAAATTTGTTCTAGTTTAAGTCTCATTTGCTATCACTCAGGTTCCAGCCATATGTGTTTCTCCAGTCATAATACAGGAAATAGCATCCTGTTTTAACATATTTAAAGACTTGTGTCTTACTCAGTCTGTCCTGCAGTCAAAATCCCAGTTTCTTCAACCTTTATTTCTGGATTTATTTTCTAGTCTTGTCATAGTTATTGTGCCTTCTATCTAGCATTAGCGTAAACAAAGAGAGACAAGATATTCAGATATACTCATACAGGGCCATAAAGTCCCAATGAGAGTATATTACACAGTTAGAAATTTACTTTAAGAGGACCCTTTTTATTACCCCCCAACCTGCCACACCTCTTGATTTCACCTGTTCAATATAGCAGCCCTAACACTGCATGAAGGTTGCAATAGAAATCCCCACGGCAAGATCTGAGATTCTTAGGCAAGAACAAAACATATCTATGATAGACTTTTATGTGGATGCTGACACAAACATCTTACATAAGGTAGCACGTTACAGAGCAGGGGCTCTGTACCAGGAGGCTGAATCCAAATTGTAGAATAGGAAATTCAACTGTAAACTCCTGCTCTTTTTTCCTGATTTTGCAGCATTATTTATTTTATTATTTGGATAGGCTTCTCATGCCCTGAATGAAAAAAATCCCTGACTTACAGAAAGCACCTCTACTTACCACAGTGTCTAACGATGTGCTGTCCACATGGGAGGAGGACCTCCAGACCTATCTCTGCTCTAAACATCTATAGGTCCCTAAGTTGAGTGAATCATAGACTGAATGAAATTCAGCAGCTTCTTCCCCAGTTTAAAAACACAGTACATGCAACAGGGAAGAAGGCAACCTACTAGGACGCACCATCTCAAAGAAACAGGCATAGTAAGACTGCTCTGTCTCCATGGAACAAATGCCCATGTAGCTTTCAGTATGGGTGACTAACAGGCAGTTTTCTGTTTGGCTGACAGCTCAAAGCAGAAATCTACCCAAAACTGCAACTGTACAACAGACCTCCTAAAAAAATCCATGTCCTTTGGCAGCCTTGACTGAGGAACTTTCAAGTGTTTAGCTGAGCTTTCCATGACAAGTATAGGAGCATCAGGTATAAGGACAAGTGTAGTGTATACCCATCAAATTTTCAACCTGATTTAGTAGCATCTTATCAAATAAATGCAATTACACGTTTTTCCATAAACACTGAAACTGTGTACCAAAGCAGGCTACAAAGTTAACAAAAGACTTGGCACAACCTGGCAGTGGACTTCCCAGCTGTGATTTGTTAGACATTTCTTAGCAGAATGGATCATGTCCTCCTGATGCCCAGTGCCCTTTCATGACATGAATTAAGAAAAGCCCAGGACTGCAGCACAGACGAGTCACATCCAGTTCATCCAAGCCCAATCTTCATCGTTCCTGTAAACCTACAGAGACTATTTGCTGTTTGCTTACATTCTCATATACCTGGATTTACGCTTTTGTTTGCTTGAGGATTGTTATGTGAAGGTGCTAACTCATCATCTGTACTGGTTTATCAGCCTGAAAGCTTAGTGCTCATGGATCTGATGGAACTGGTTGGACTACTTAGGGAAGGACATCTGATGTACAATACACTTTCGGGACTAAGATCTTAGAAATTTTGTAATCTTTATTATGGCAATCATAAAGACGAAAAACAATGAGTTATCTCTAAACATTCTGACAACAGACAGCAAGACAAAAATCTATCACAACTGCAGAAAAGTTACTGCCTGTAGAATCCTGGAAGACAAGGGGGCTAATGTGCATGTGTCAAACACCGATAGCCAGAGAGCTGTGGAGCCAACCATGGATTGTTGGTGATAACAGCCAAGAATTGTTGGTGATAACACACTGAGAAAGAACAGGATGTGGCTGGAGGAGAGGCCATAAGGAGGTAGGGCAGCACATTCTGGGACAAACGTCCTTGTTCTGGCTTCTGGAGATGAGCACAACACAGCACAGCACAAGTGCAGGGATGAGGCTGAAAAGTGGGCATGGTCTGTAAGAGGGGATTGAGACTACCAAAGATCCCCGAAGCCCTCTGACCCATTTCCAGAAAGGTCTAGAGGAATGGACTGCACAGGATTCCTGATTTGCATAGAAAGTGAGAAACTGATCTCCAAGATCAGGGGATTTATCTGTAAAAGGCATCCCAACTAAGCTCACAAGTGTTGGCACCCCCAGGACACCCCGGCTGGATCGATGCTGGAGGTAGGACTGGTGATCTCTCTTTCCCTCTCCCTTTCTTTCTCCCTCCCCCTCTGTAATTCATTTCTGTCTTTCTCTCTCCCCTTTCACCCTACTCCTCTGTTCAAAACCCACTGCCATGTATTCATAGAAGAGATCAGGGACTAACTTATACCAATTTCCATGCCAAGTATGTAATTTACCAATAGAACTACGTAAGTTTTTGTGAACCCTCTGACTTTTGTCATTCCTTTTGACCACGAGCATCTACAAATCTTGAGTGCTCCCTTCCTCTTAAGGGCGGGACACCACACTTACATCTTGAACCTGTGGAAGTGGAAAAAGGGGAAATAAAACAATATTGCATCCAGACAGTCAATAAAATAAAATGATTCAATATAATCTCTTTAACAGCAATTTATTATCATTAAAAGTAACAACAAGTAGTTTTAAATTCTTTTGTCTTAAAAATCTAGTATAACACACTGCTACAGTTCTATGAAACTTACGGCAAAATTATATCCCCAAACCACACCGTTCTGCCTGATCCTCACAGACATCAATGGTGTGGCACACGAACAGCACAGAAATAGATCGCTCTATACAGCGAAGATCATTAGGCCTCAAGATGCTACAAGTTATTTTGTAAGAGCTATTAAGTATAATTTTTGTTTTCCTCTTTGTTAATATTGCTAGAACAATCAAATATTTCACATAGCTTTTGGTGACCCTGTGATCTTTTAAGAACTGTATTTTATCCCCATACATCTTCCTGCTATAGTTTTCCTTTTTCAAATTTCCCCCCCTTAGTGACACACCTGCCCCATCTCAGGAGACAAAACCACAGTGATGTTTGCAGTCACTCTGCACACAGCATCACGTATTTCCTTTACATTCTGAAGCCAGTGCTCAGCCCTAACCCTTACCTTTCACATTGCTGCCAGAACAACTTGGCAGCACACAGTTCAGGAATACTACATGCTTATATTTTAATCTGCAGCTTCTTGGGAGCTCTAGACCTTAGGTTAAGCTCAAGCTAAGTACCCAAGATAGCTAACTTATAGCTATTTCAGATTTGTGTAAAGGAGCAGCAGCCAGACGTCGCAAGACAGATGCATCTTCACATTACACAAAAAGGCCTGAACAAGTCATAATACTGTTTATCATTGGCTTGCAGGACCAAAAAAAATATCCACAAGCAAGCACACATATTGGTGAAAAGAACAGTCCTAATTCTGTCAAGCGTTTAATGTGTTGAATTTAAGATTACAATGTTACTCAATACTCAAAAGTAAGCAGAAGCCTCTGAGTGAAACCCTTCTGGCTATCAGAAATGTACTGAAGAAAAAGAACACAGGGAAACTTCATACAATCTTTCAGATGTGGTTTGTGTATGATTTCAGATACACAGGATCCCCTTTGATGGGATGGGTATTTCCACATGAACTTCACAGTAGGACATGGAATTGGGAAATTCAAAGAAAACCAATCAGTAAGCAGCTTCATGTGCATCTATATCCACTCTGGATTTAGAGAGTCATGGGAAAATTATAATCATAGGATAAAAGTATGGATGAGGTACTAGATCAACAAATTCCATGAACAGAGTCCAATTATTCTACAAGAGCACTTCACACTCTTCTCTGAGCAGACCTACAACTTAAACTCCAGGAGAAAAGGGGGTGTTAAATTTACTAAATCAAAAAAAGAATTTTTGGGGATGGTTTTCAGCTAGATTTCTTGGGAAAAAAAAACCCCAAAACCAAAAACAATACTTACAGCAAAACTGTGAAATCCTGTCTTACGTAACATCCTAAACTACTATCTTGCTTTGTAAATGCACCTAACAGCTTATGAATATCTCACCCTTACTCAATAATACCTTAAAGAGTTTTAACTGAGGTAGCCACTAAACCATCACCATACATTAGCAATGCCAACACAATGGGAAAAGCTCAACAAAGATGCTCAAGAGAAGTTAGTTAGCAATTGCTTCCAAAAATGTCATTTTCTCTCTAGCTCTCTTTCTCCAACTCTTGCTTCACTTCCCTTTTCTCTTCTTGCCCATCTCTAACAAACAGCAACAAAGAAAAGTTTAGCTTTCCAGTTCAGTTTTAAAATGTCCTTGGATTTTCAAAACTAAATTTTCCAATGAAGAATCAGTGAATTTAGTTTTAAATTAATGTCATTTAGAACACTGACACTGAAGGACAATCTGCATCCTCAATGACTGACACCTGAAGTTTCAGCTCTATCATCTTCCTGCACATGCCTAAGTGCTAGAAGCTGTGGAAAGACATCTGCATGGGGAAAACACAGAAGGGGTGAAAAGGTCCCTTTCATTGTAAGTCTCACCCCATATATGTAAACACACAAAGAATCACCTATTAATTCACTGCCTTTCAAGTACTCAGGAAGTTAAATTGCAATTGTCATTCCTGTAGCTAAAAAGTACAATGATCTGTCATATCCTGGACCTTTCTAGTGGAAATCATTGCTCAAAATGAAAGTATTTTCAAATTACTTGTATAGCTATGACAGCCTATGCTCAAATTCAACAAGAAAAAAAAAAAGAGCTTTAAGGATACCCTGGTATTTTCGAGAACACTTTCTAGATCTTTTTGTGGTCCCTTATCACAGACTATTTTTCAAGGTAATTTAGAACCTCTTCTATCCACATCCAAATCAACCAACCAACCAACCAAGAAAACTCCAACTGAAAATCACCCCAATATCTATGTTTAGTACACATGTATTGCAGAATGTACATTTGGGTAAACATCTACACTGTACACATACAAGTACATGTACATGTAGAGTAAACATCCAGTTCTGACTTCTTTTTTTCAAACACTATTTGGAATTTGAGTGTCCTCTCCAACTGGCCAAATGTTTTAACACATCTACAGAAATGCAAACTTGCATTACAGACATATTGCATTGACCCAAAGCAGCACAAAACCTCTGCTTCCAAGATACATACTTACCAAATAAAAAAGTCTGAAGAGAAGAACCATGCTCTTACTTAAAAAAATAGAGCACTAATGAGAGTGACGTGCATAATACTGGTTTCTCAATGTAGATCAGATACTGTGTGTATATTCCCAAACATAAAAATAAAATGGTACAAATTGCATGCAACTGTACATAGTGCAGTTCAAGCAATACCAAGGTATTATCCTTATTTTTCTGAAGCATGTGGACAACAGCAAACTGCAGGGTGATAATTGCAATGTGGTTCCTTGGGTTTCTTCTTCCACAAAGACAAACAAAGCTACTTTTAGTTCAAAAAACTCTAGCCCACAACAGGAAGACATCAAACAATTTAGCCATGATAACTGTACTGTGAAGAATTTCTGAATTTTCTTACACATCTAGATTACACAAATCTTATTATTTACGCAGGGCTTATTGTTTGAAGTCCTTTGCTAAAACTCCTTTTTCACAAATTACAATACACCAAAAAAAGTGTTTCCTGCTTTCATTACACACAGTTTTTCATCAGGTGGAAGTAGATGAAGGTGGTTTATTACAACATTATAAAACTAACCTCATCCTTATGAAGCATATGTAATGCACAAATTAAAGATTCCAGTTAAGCATCACCACATACTAACCCTTTATGTTTGTAAAACATAACCAACTAAGAAATTGTTACTACTGAAATCATACACAGGCACCTTGCTATATCATACTCACGTTATAGTTTTCTTTTTAAAACATTCCACAACTGACTCTGCTTTTAGGTCACTTTTGTCCATTTCATCTATTTAGACGCTGTGTTACCACTTCTCTGTACATGATAGAGATATATATCAGCAGAAGAAAAATGACAAAGAAATCATCCAAGAATCCCAGAATTCCAAAGAGAGCTTCAGGAAGAAAATCCAGAGGTGAAGCCAGGTACAGCAAGGCTCCAATCAAGCAGAGGAATATTCTGATGCGAAACATCCAGAAGAGGCCCCCTACAGAAAACATCTCCCTGAAAGCATGTCGCAATAAAGTGGGAAGATCCATAATTCTTTCCATAATCTGTAAAGAAAGAACCCAAAAGTTAGTATTTTGCTTTAGCAACTCATCCATGCTAAACTGAAGCTTCTACTACTACATTACATCTTAGAATCTGTTAGTTTTTAGGAATTAAAACAAAATTCAGGAAGAGTTAATGAGTTTAGTTTTACTGGGTAGAAAGTCAGATTTAGAATACATATGTTTTCAAGAAACAGTCAAATGCTGTTATTCTACAATGAAAAGCATACACTTCATAAACATCACTAGAAAATGTTGGCATCTATTATGAAGGAAAAGAAATGACTACTGGAGGAAAACAAATGACTGGGAAAGTGAGAAACAGCAAACAGGTTAACTGGAGTGAAATATTGATCAGAATGGAAGACAAACAAGGATTGCAAGAAAAAACCTAATAGGTAAAGCAGAATAGGTTACAGATTTTCAGAAACACAATACCCCCTCTCCTGGTGTATAACCAGTGATTCACACAAGTTTCCAAAGGATGGATGAAGCTTCAAAGTAAACTAAAGAACCTTTAAATGAATCCACTCCTGGCTCCTTTCCATTTTGCTATGATTCTGTCAGCTTAGTGAGACACTGTTCAATAGAAAATATTCAGGTTTTTGTTGTGACGAGTAGGGAGGGGTGAACTTTAGAACTTTTTTTATACTGGTTCGCTTCTATAGGATGCAGTTTCTACACAGAGCCATTAAACTCCATTAAAATGAGTTATTCCCATAGCTGAAAAAGTTTTTGAGAAAGAAATTTTGTATGTGGAAACACTGTGTATAAATCAAAGACAATTTATCTAGTCCAATTAGGGCTTTAGAGCAGATTTCTGGCATGACCTCAGACAGGTTACTGGGGACTAGACACAGCTCACAGAGAAGTCTAATGGAAAGGTAGTTTCAATCTCTTCTGGACAAGACTCACACATTTTGTAGTTTGGAAAAATACCCCTCCCTCTTCTGTCATTTTGTACTGTTCATTTTTCTTGCTAATGTCTTCTTGCTATATTCAAATCCCAAAATAAATGAAGACAAGCAGGGAGGTTACTAAGTATGCGTGTATGTGCATTTCACCTTGCGAAACAGGACACGCACAAAGGAGATGGGCTCACAAGGCTGTATTTCTAACATTTGTAGAACTTTGACCACCCCTCTTAGCCATTTACAGAAAAAAAAATCCAGTTTTCTTCACTGAGGAGAATAAAGACTGTAATATAATCGAGGAAGAAAACTGAAAAATCAAGACAGCATACAGCTGTCTGAGGAGAAAGGCACAGAGTAGAACTTCAGATTCTTCTAATCAGTGTAAAGAGATCAATGAAGTGAATATTATTCCTTGCAGGTCATGTATTTCATTAAGTATTTTTACTGACTAATTATTGATCCTTTCAAAATAATGACTCCTATTGAAAAACCAACCTAATACATGAACAGAAAACTCAAGACTTATTAGATTCTCACTCACAACAAAAACCAAGTTTGCATACGTTTTCATAGATGACAAAAAAAAATTTTGAGGTCTTGGGTTTGACCTAACCATATAAACATGAATTTCCTAAAGAAAAGTTGCCTATGCCCTAAGCATCAGGAAGAGAAAATACATATCCCAGGGAAAGGAAAAAAATAAAGAAGGGGGAAAAACAAAATCACAAAAGAATCGCTCTCAAACCCTCCTGACATCACTGACTTCCACCCAAATTTACCCAAAACTTACAGATCTGGGCTGTCCTGAGAATCTTCGATTGTAATCATTAACATCTTGAAACACTTGGGTTGCACCCTGCTGATCTTCACCAAAGAGTGGTAAGAACAGTGTTACCTAGGCACAGCAGGGAGATTATGTTACATGTGCAACAGTAAAACACTCATTTTCAGTTAACTACACAGAAAAGAGTTCGGCTTAGTTGAATAGTTAATAGGAGAATAAATGAAAATTACTAGCATGGATACTGCTATTAAGTTTTAACTAACTAATTGCTTACAGCTCTTCACAGAACATAAATTTTAAAGAGATTGTTAAAAAACGCACAAGAGCCTTCCTTTTAAGAGACGCTTATATGTTTTCTTCTAAACACCTAAATGCTTTATGTTTCATAAGTGGGACAGATGATTTGGAGAACAAAGTTAATTTACCAAATTCATCTAATTTTGTTTCCTAAATTGAAAATCAAATAAAGCAATCAATGAGGCCTTTCTTTTTCTATCTTTAGAATTGCCTTTGTTACATGACAACAAACATGTAGCAAAACTCATAGTTTTGCATATGGATCTTCATACCAGGATGAATTAACAGAAACGGGTATTAACCTTCAGCTCTTCTGTGAGCACAGAGTATTCTGCTCTATTCTTGGGTTAATTTTCATGCAAACATAGAGAAATAAGATATATGTGAATATAACCTTATGTATGTTATCTTTCTGCATAGAAGTTGCTGAAAACTTGAGACTTCTGTTTGGAAGCAATGTGCAGGTAAAAAATGCAGATTATCATAGGAAACAGGGAAGGCATAGCACTTGAAATCATTACAGTCTTCAAAAGCTTCCTCTATACCTGGCGATTAAATATAAATCTGCGTGGCAGTCACATTTAGAAATGAGAGCGTGAGCAGATCTACATTCAACTCCTGGTCCTGTCACAAACCTCCTGTATGACTCGTGTTGTTCATATTTCCCTTTCCCATTTATAAATCAGGGTGAGAACGAATACATAACCATGCAAGCAGTATCACCTAATATACCTGTTACTCAGAAGGTGGTAAATTAATATATATGTAAGGAAAGACACTAAAAAATCACTTATTTTCCCCTTTTCCGCTTTCTTCACCTTTATTATTTGTGTCTTTTTCCTCACTGGCTACACTCTAAACCTACTCATTCTTTCTCCAGTCATATCTACTTTTCTTTCCTTCAACTGTGTTCTTACAGTCATTTGTCCTGCTGATAAACACAATCAAAGCAGGATATAATGAAGGGGCAAGGGCATGAGTTATATAATTCATCAGAAGTTACTAGCTCTGTACTTTGTCCACTGCTAAAATAAAGATGTACTTTTGTTAAAACATACACTATCAGACTCAGAGATCCTAAGCCTTAATGAGTTGCAGGAACATATTTCAAACTGACAATGTAAGTAAGTTGTGTAGGAAGTAAGTTAATGCTTGCTCTACAAAGATGAAATTAATAATACATACAAGTTAAAAATAGGGCCAAAATAAGAAATTGACATGGATAGGTGTTTTGGTAGGGAAAGAAGGAAGGGAGAGGGTATTTCTCAGGAACCAGTAGTGTGCTGATACTGACAGTCTACCACAACAGCCAGGCCTTTCCGCTGCAAGTTCTGGTAAAAGAAGTTAAATAGCATCCTGAACAGAAAGCATGAAAGGATCATAAATTGTGAGTTAAAATATCACAATTTTCTGTCTTCTTATATTCTTCACAGAAAAACAGCTGAGTTATCAGTGCAGTTCACTCATGTTTAAGTTGCAGGAACAATGTGAATTTTTTGAGCCATTTGTCAAAGCAAAAAGCTTGGAAAACCTGAATGTCCACCATTCGTGTCTCACATATCCCTCTGTATTCTTTCAGTTTCTCAGACTTCTTTATCTGCCAGCCTCACTATTGCAGCTCACATGTAAGTGCCTTGTGGCAGGCTATCATAGACAGCCAAACTGACAGGTCCATGACGACTTAAAATATTACCGTCTGTCTGCAGATTGGACAGCGGATGGCACCCAGCCATGAGCCGTACCTCCAGTAGGCAATAATGCAGGAACCTGGTGAAGGTAAGTGACACACATTTAAACTCCTGAGATGAAAAACACATTGCCTGAAGTAATACGTTACACACCAAGGGAGACAACAGAAAGTGTATATAGGCAGTTAGGTTAAATCTACATTTTCCGATGCAGTTTTGTATACAGCATTCACTAAAGATACCAAGAACTGACATGTTCAAATTCAATGCTATTAACGAGAAAAATCCTGAACAGGTTCAACTGAATCAGTAATCTTAAGGCATTATTTCCTGAAAACACAACAAATTTTTACTCATTAAGTGAAGAAGCAAATAATTAAATTTTTTACCAATTTAAAATTTAGAAGTCACAAAAATGTCAAGAGATGTAAAATTTATCCTAAAACCTTGGCTTTATCATCAGTGGTTCAACAGATGAAGACAAATATAAAAATGTGAGTGCTTTATCTGTTTTCCAAACTTGCTTGTTTTTTCATTTAAACATCTAGGCATGGTATGCACTAAATACTTCATAAAACTAGATGAACACAGCGAAAGAATCCTACTGGGAACCTGAAGCAGAGGAAGTAAAATGCTACATAAGGTGTCTATATAAAAACATGGCCTCAAAAAAACCCAAAACCAAACACTTTAATCAACTGTGAACTTACTCATAATTCTGCAGGACTTCCAAGAAAAAAATATTCTATGAGATAAAGAGTATTTTATACTTTCTAATACAGGTTTTTTAAATGGTACATTTCCAAATGTTTTTCAAACTCTTCAGCTTTTTACTAAACTGGAAACAAATTATACTCTTTGGCATTTTCAAATTAACCAGTTTCATTCCTTATAGCATAGAAAACAGTGCAGCACAATCTTAAAGTGACTTATTGATAAATGTATTTTCTCGACTATTTATAAAAAATTATTTCTTATGCAGACTAAAAGATAAACAGTTAAAAACAAACAAAGCTTTGAATTAGGATGCTTGTACTAGTTCCAAAAGTTTGCATTTCTAGTCTAGTTTTATCTTTGCAACTAGGAGCTTTTCCTGCTTACCACAGAAGAGATGTCCACAGTTTGTTTCTATAGGAAATGTAGCCTGTTGCAAACACACTGGACAGGACATATCTGTATAGAAGCGATGCCGATCACCAGCAGAAGCATCCTGCTGGAACAACAGGAAAATGTAACGTGTTAGAGATACTATTTTATGTGAGTCTGCTGAGTTCTAAAAAATAGTAATAAATTGGTATCGTTTACTATATGTCAAACTGTCAAATGCAGAACTATGTGAAATGAGAAATATATTTAAATGCAAAAATCAAACATACTTAAATGT
Source organism: Edolisoma coerulescens (assembly GCA_013397115.1). Classification (NCBI taxonomy): domain Eukaryota; kingdom Metazoa; phylum Chordata; class Aves; order Passeriformes; family Campephagidae; genus Edolisoma; species Edolisoma coerulescens. The sequence goes on from VWZW01007548.1 coordinate 726,514, forward strand.
GTTGATTCAATAAGCAAGTTTTTGTAACAAGACCGTTATTTTCCCTTCATCTGTTAAGTAAGTGTGTGCTTCAAACTAGTCAAAGACCACAAAGAAAGAACCTCCTTGGTCTTTCACATTGAATCAGGTTAGACACGCTGGAGCATGAATAACAAACTTGGATCTATATTGTTACTTCATTATCCTGAGTAGTTCTGTCCAGAGCCAGGTAACTGAACTGCGTTGCTTACCAGTTGCAGCATTTAGTGTTTCCAAGCCCAAACACAGATATCAGCTTGTGTATGTCACTGTCATGAAATAGTTTTTCTCCCCATTTTGCCATATTTGTCTTCCACATAAATATGCACTGTCGTTATTTCAAGAAGTATCATGATGAAAGACTACTCTCAATATTCTCCAAAAGTATGATCTAGACTCTACCTGTCCAAACTGGATGCAGTCATAGAATCATTGAGTGATCTGAGCTCGAAAAGCCTTTAGAGATCACTAAGTTCCAGCTGTCCTGCCATAGGTAGAGACACCTTCCACTAGACCAGGCTGCTCAGAGCCCCATCCAACCCTACCTTGAACATTTCCAGGGATGGGGCACCCATAACTTCTCTGGGCAGCCTGTTCCAGTGCCACACCACTCACACAGTAAAGATTCCCATCTCAACCTAGCTTCTTTCAGTTTAGAACCACTGCTCCCTGTCCTGTGACTAAAGGCCTTGCTAAAAAGTTCCTCTCTCACTCTGTTGCCTGGCTCTTGTTGCTGTGCCATTGTTCTGTTACACACTGTTTATCAATCTAAACATCCAACCCCTGTCCTGTCTCAGCAAACTGTACTCCAGATTTCCTTTCCTTTACCATTAAGTTCCCAGGAACATTCCAGGAAGCACACAGCATAACCTAACGTACTCCACCTTGTGGCAAAAACATCTTTGAAAAAAGAACCAGCCAAATATTTAGTTTTAATTACTTAATGCATCCATTAAAAAAAGGCTACATTTTCTCATTACTTGATGAATTTCAAGGATGCCTCTGTACAGTAAGTAAGCTTCCACAACTTTCAAGATCAGCTTCTTCCAGAACCTCAGAGAACCCTACAGTACCCCACATCAGAGAGGTGAATAATGCCAACACTTAGCACAGCACCTGATCAGTCTGAAGCTGCTGACGAAGAGCTCGCACTAGCTCTTGATTTTCTGGATGTATGTTCTGATGTTCATTTCTGTGAAAGGAAATACAAGCAATAAAAAAACCCTGTGATCCAACACTGAAAAATAACTCACTGAAACAAATATGAAACTTGAACAAAGGGCAAAAATTAATTCTTTCCTGCTACAAAGGATTTTAAAGGAAGTACACAAATATTTAAGGAAACAGGAATTTATTCTGGATCCTGAAGTTACTTTGGACACTTAAAGCTGTACAGCAGCAAGATTTTTCAGAGACTCCACAAGCAATCATTAAATCATGCTAAAACTAGATTTTAATCTGAGAAAAATTTAAGCCATGAACCTACAAAAACTGAAGTTGCTTGAAAGCTTTTTTATTAAACTTGCAGAAATATTTTTCATTTTTGTGTCCACTGCTAGTTTCTTATTTGTTGGTCTACCCATAAAGTACTAGTTTTTCACTCACTGCTCAAGTCATAGCGTTGAAACCTCCTAATTACTTCAATTTTATCTGCTACATGATATTTGCATAAGAAAAGGTACACAAACTTACATTTAGAATATTGAATTTATGTAACTATCAGCAGACTGGATATAAAAAGAAACCACTCTTTTAAAATCACTCTTTTTTAAAAAAAGAAAGATTCTACAGGCAAGGAAACTACAGGTTAGATATGCCAAGAGGAATCATTGGGAAGGGACACACTGAAGAAAGAAGGATGGATATATCACAAATTTGAAATTCAAAAGCACAATGGGACAGAATTGAAATTGAAAATGTGCTGACAACAATCAGAGGTGTTGAGTTACAACAAATATGAGTCAACAGCATATTAAAAAATGTGAATTTTTATGCTTTATTTATTCATATGGATTTCAATGATGATACATTCTGCTCAGGACTCTTAAGGTCTCAGCTGGATTCTGTTCTCCATTTTGGGCTAAATGCATAGAAACATATAAAGAAGTTGGAGGAAGTTCAGAAGATAAAAAGAACTACTGCCCACATGTTTTAAACATTAGAGAAAGACTGAAGAAATGTCAGTTCATATTAGAAGACTGTTCATGGAGTGAAAAGGGGACAGGATAAGGCTTTCATTCTATAAATATGGGCAATTATTTCCCACAGTTACCTAACGCTTGTGGAAACACATTTCAAACTGCATAGTGTACAAAATCAGACAAGATTAACTCAGGCTATTTCCATCTGCCCTTGACTAAAAATTAAATCAAAAACCAGGTTGCAGTGCTTCCAGGGATAGTGAGGCAAGCTGATCCTCTGTCAGAGCTGAGGGCTGGACTGGCTGAACTTCTAGGACATTTTCTGGTTGCAGTTATATTACATAATTTCCTCAATGGCTCTAGGAGCTTCTGCAATATTTTCCTTCACCTAATGTGGACAATCACAATATTGCATTACTGCTACGTTTAACATTTTGTCTACTTCATTCTTTCTTCAAAGAGAAATAGACAAGTGCCATATTTTTCATGCTAATATTTAAATGGCTATCTGTAAAAAGCAAATTTATTTAACACAAATGTGGGTGACATATGAAAGTTATATGATGGGAAAGCTATATTAAAACCCTTCTTATGCTCCCTTGGTCTCCATGAATCAGATTTTGTGGATGTTGTCTGTCATACATGTTACATGTATAAAAGTATTTTTCTGTTTAGAAGCTACAAAATGAACATATTTCACATCTTCAGTTTGCCAGAATGTTTGATATATATTGAAATTCAATTTGATTCACACACAAGTGGAAGGTGTGAATTATAAGACAGTTTATTCTGATTTCTCCATAAACAAGTAATTGCAAATTTGCTACTGAAAGTGTTCAATTATATGACTTTATCCCAGTATCACGTACTATGCTGAAATCATGAGAGCATTTGTAGAACTGTAGAGGTACAGCATGTACTGCCACTTCTGCATAAGATGGTGAGATAGCAGAAAACCATGCAATGTTCAGGAAGGGACAGGCAGAGCTCAAGACATATCAAATTCATAACATCTGTCATGCAATTAGTGTGAGAAGGTGCCATACAGTATGGTGCCATGTAATTAAAGGCATTATCAAACACAAGCCAGAAACAAATAAAGTAAGATGCAAAGGCTTTTTATTGCCCCATTTCTGAGTGCTAGCATGCCAAAACTTGAGGAAAAAGGTCCCATGATGTGGAAAGATTGTATTATGTACCACAGAGGGCCCCACCAAACTACTGTTATTGGAAGGAGGAAGAGTGCCTATTCATGCAGTGTGCATGAGATAAGGAAAGAGAGGGACAGTACTTAAGGGGACTGGTGCATCACTGTGCAGTGATGGACACTGTTAACTTCCAAGGAGTAAGATCTCACTTCTGCTGAAAATAGTGACTTGATCTTATAATCAAACCATATGATGGATAGAAAAATGAGATTAGAAAGATCTAAACCTGTAGATCCATAAATAAGGAACAGGTAAGTCATCTAAGACAAAGGGGGAACCTCTTGTAGGAAATTAAAGGGTTAGGCTTCCTTTAATTTGCTGAACACACTGAATATTCACAATCTCATTTGTAATGTGACAGCCTACTCATCAGTTTAAAAGATGATGGAAAAAATCTGGCTTCATTTTATCAAAATTTATAACTCAAAAGCAGGCTTTACAAAAGTATCATACAGTGCCTGAACTGCGCATCTGCAACTTGTTACATGTTAATTATGGCTCATAAGTTTCTCCACCAGAAGCATGAATGAAACCTTGATGTGATGCTTCATTGAGTTCTTTCAACTGAAAACAAGTACAACAATCATATCCCTTAACAGTTCTCTCCATATTCTGCTTCTGCCCCCTAAAATCTACTGCAATACCTACTCCTTGCTCCCAGTTGCCCTTTTTATTCAGTTCATGCAACAATTCATTACCCTAAGCTTTCCTTCCTGTATATTTACTTGTGATCTGTTCCTACCCAACTTAGGTATTCCAGTTCTGTTGATAGAGAAGGCAAAGAAAAAAACTGGGGTAATGAACATCATATAAGGAACACAAAGACCACTGTACTGTCTAAGGTAACTAGAGAAGAAAAAGAAAATACTCTTTTTCTCCCTCACTTCCCCCTCAGTGCTAAGTAAATTTAAAGTATTTAAATTTTTGTACTGTACAGATTTTCTAGCATACTATGCAGATTTTGATGGCTACAATACAAAGGAGGTAGATGAAGAGTGCTGCTGAATACAGACAATTCAAAAAAGTACCAGAAGGCAGAGCAGGTAGCTAAGAGGATGCTGGTAAGACTTTCAGTTGTCAGTCATAGAATCACAGTCATAGAATATGCTGAGTTGGAAGGGACCCATCAGGATCACTGCGTTCAACTCCTGGCCCTCAAGACACATGTGCCTGAAAGTATTGCCAAAACATGTCTTCAACTCTGTCAGGCCGGTGCTGTGACCACTTCCCTGGGGAGCCTGTAGCAATGCTCAACCACCTTTTGGGTGAAAAACTTTTTTCTGATATCTAACCTAAATCTCCTCTGACTCAGCTTCATGTGTTTCCTCGAGTCCTGTCACTGGCCACAAATCATACAATGTAGTCCTCCAGAGTCTGGAAGCTTTGTGTTTTCAGTTTGTTTGCCCCTCCAGAAAATAAACCATCAAGGTGTATAACAGGATTCACAGTCAAACTTTTTACCTACCTCATTACACTGCGGAGGCAGTCAATAATTAGCCTTATCTTCCTCCCTAAGAAACTCTTCATAATTGATGCATCGTCTTCCTGAACTTAATTCTGACTGAACTCCTGCTACTCTTGCCAACTGCTGATCCTTGTTCCACTCACTTTTTTTTAAAAAATATTTCTTATTTGCCTTTCTAAAGTCCAAAAATAAAATGTTGACTTTCAAACTAAACACTTAAAATTCAAGTCACAACTGCCAAAAATGTCAATGTAAGGGGTAGAGAAATCAGAGCAGATAAAAAAGAGGCATTCTTAAAGCAATCTGAGTAACTGAAACAGCTTCGGAAAAAAAAAAGCAATCTGAAATGAATACATTTCTTAACATTCCTTTGTCATCTCCTGGTCCTGAGCAGCAGCACCACCTTGCAGTCCCAACCAAGTTTTTCTACCTATCGTTTATTTTGTAGCTTGCTCTCAAGTAAATCTACCCCAGCAGTATTTCTCATGTGGACATATCCTCTTCAGTAAGTTCCATGATGCCAATGTGTCACTAAAATTGAGTTCTCTTGGTTTTGAAAACTGTTCTGTGTTCAGATGTTTACAGACATCCATAAAATAAAATAAAAGGAGCCAATCTGAAGGTCAGACTCATTTTCCCAAAACACATAGGCTAAGATATTTGTTAGGATGCAAAGAAAAACTCTGAAATGAAAATAAGCTTTGATGACTTGATCATTAAAGTTATTGAATTCTGAACTTAACATTCTCCTGTATGGAATGCATATTGAAGTCCACAGTTTTACAGCATACTCATTAAAAAAAAAAAATCAGTCAGTTTATTTGGATTTGGGGTTTTGTTTGTTTGTTTGTTTTTTGGGTTCTTTTTCTTGGAAGGAGACTGCAGCCAGAACATATATTGGAGGAATATTTCCAATTTTAATTTTGGAGTCCTTGACAAATCTGTGATTTGTAACCAAATGCAACACAGCAGCCATACTGATTGTGAATTTAACCATTTTCACTCCTAAGGAAAGATGAACACTATTCAATTCGATTATCTGAAGATAAAGAAGAGTTAAACTCCACTTTTGATTCTAGCTGTGCCAAGCAATTAGTTAAACATAGTAAGCAATCAAACAATCACTTCCTCACTGTCACAAAATCACAGTTTTTATGTACCAATTGAAAAAGTTGACAAGAAAGTTAGGATTTTTATAAATGCAGGTATGTTGACTAATTCCTGTCAACACATTCTCACCTTAAAAGTGTATATACCAGAGCAGCAATGAAAGTGAAACTGAGCACAACTGCCACCAGTACCTGGTCACTTACTCCTTCTATAACTGAATCATTATCTAGCTTCAAGCTCTGAACTTCTGCTTGGTGACTGGCCATCACAGCTCTAAAACGTAAAAAGAAATATATACATATACATATATTAAAGCATATGTCCACAGTTTAAACATGGTTACAAACAATATGAATACTCATCTATTCATACACACAACAAATTCCTGAAGCAACAGAACAGTCATCATTGGGAGAAAAAAGTGGTAAAAAAGAAGGAATGTATCCATTTTTACCAAAGACTAAGGTTGCTGTAGAGGTCTGGTGCAGTAGTAAACAAATATTAAACAACTGTGTTATGATTTAAAGATTTAAAAAAAAATTAGTCAGATGGTTTACCTGGAAATCTTTATAAGATAAATTGCATAGGAATAGGTCATTACTGAACTGACCATATTCTAAAGAGTGTTTATTGAAAAAAATTTTAATGACTCCATATTATCAAGAATTTTAGCTATTACACACCACATCACTCTTGCCAGGCTAAGCCAACACAGAAACTTAACTTTCATCACTTATGTGAATGAAGAAACAAGGGTATTTTAGTTTTAGTGTTAAATGCTCATTTGGATACACAGGAATCACCCAATGCATTTTAAACTTCATTTGTGTTTTCTGTGCATTATCAACCTTTAGCTGGAAACATGGGGAAAACTTGAAAGAAAAATAGTATTATCAGGCTCCCCTAGTTAGACTCACTTGTTTTATACTTGTTTCACATTTTTAGCCAAAAGAATGACTAAGGCTAACATTTATTAACCTACAGCACTAACCTACAGTTGGAGACATGCAAAACAAAATAGTTTCCAACACACTGCTGAATCATTCCTGTTGCAATCAGGAAGTGAAATGAACTATGGCTGTGAATATTACGAAATCAGAAGGGTGAAGCTAACTCTGTCAAATGACATGAAAAGTCATACTGAAGCTGTGTCCATACACAATTGAAGTATTTTTCATATGAAGCTGATGTAAAATCCCAGTATTGGTTTCTGAAGGCAGATAAGACTGGTATCGTTTTCTCTGTTTCCTAGTCCAGCTTGCAAGCTTTCATCACTTTCTCTACACTTCATAGCTCATGTGTAATTTTCAATTTAAACCTTGCTGTCTAGCAAACATCAGCAAACACCCTCTGGCCCTGAATTAATTGCAAAACTGAAATGGAGTACAAGTCATCAGGATTTTAGTGGATACCTGCAAGGACTACCCTGGCAAGACTTCAGCATGCCGTCTATTGCTAATAAGAAAGCACCATCTTTTCTCTAAGACAGCTACTCTCACCCTCCAGATTTTTTCTAGTATAAGCAGTGGAGCATTTTCAAGCTTCCTTACATTTGTGGGAGCTGCCTTCTGTAGCAGCAACACAAGAGAAGCTGATACATTCTAAGAGTATTGTTAAAAAGTCTAAGTGGTATAATTAAGTACCATGAGATCAGAGCAAACCCGTGGAGACCAAGGGGAGATTTCATTAATTCTTGTTGTATTTTTGGGCTTACACTGTGAAAACCAAAATGAAATAGTGAAACATGTATGAAGTGAAAACAATAAACTAAGTTATCCTAAGTGTGCCAATCTGAACTGGGACTATTATTTCTGTAACTGTAGTCAATTTTTTGCAACAAGCAACAAGCAACTGTGTCAAAGTATTTGGAAAGAGTAACTTCTTTCAAAGGTGGAATACCAGTGACTCATAAACAGCCATGTTTAAAGTAGGTCAATGTTTATACACGTTTCATATATACTAATGAATAAAAGACCAGATCTTTGTGAAAGGTCTTACATAGGAACATGGGCCTACACAAGGAATTACAGCATTTCTCTGCATAGCTAGTTACATTCCTATAAAGCCATGAGGTTAAGATGTCGTGGAATTTTTCTGAGCAGCAGCTCCCTGGTGCTGAGATCTGGACTGGTAGGTGTGCTATGATGCCTCTCTAGCTCAACATTACCTGCCTGTATATTTAATTTCTTTGCACATCCAGTCCTGGAGACGCTTCTCTTTCTTACACTGCATCGTTCTGAGACTGCCATTTTCCACAACTGTGCATGCTGGTAGCTTCAATTCCTACGTTTTTCCTCCTTAAGTATCAGTCCACTAATTTTTACTCTATCCCACTGTTTTTTCTGGGTTGACCACTCAGAACAAAACCAGAAGTAAATGCCAGGGAACTGGTATGTGATAATTCCTCCATTGTTCCACATCAGTTCTGTTAGAATACATTAACATGCCAATAACAACCACATCCCACTAAGTATTACACAGGGTTTTGGCTTGGTTTGGGTTTTGTTTTTTTTTCAGAAATACCTACTGTGTCAGAGACATACAGATGATTTAACTGTACCTTTGGAAGGCAAGTGTTTCTTACACTAACACCTGAACTTCCTCTGTCACTGCTTGCTTGATGCACTTTGAAAACAACACATGAATTGTCAATATCACATCGATTTAAATCAGTTCCCCTGAACAGCCTTCAAGACATCCACTCCAACTCTTCCCTCTCTGAATGTTCCTTGCAACAAAACTCTAAATTCTTATCTGCTTACCATTAATAGCACTTACTGCATCAGCTTGCCTTCATTTCTGCTCACCCACTTTTCTCGAAATACCAAACTAAGGTGCCAAAGTTAGCATCAGAACATGAAAACGAAATACACAGATCCTCACCTTCTCTTCCTTCTTGCCCATAATGCCAGTTACTTGTATCTACTTCAGCCCTTCATTTTGGAACATATATGACTTTCCCAATAACCTTTTTGACACAAGCATAGTGCCCAAAAGAAATTGTTGCAGAGTCTTTCTCTCTGCATAAAACATCCTGAGAAGTGACAGCACAGACTCTTTCCCGTGGGAATTTTTCTCTTCTTCTCCCTGTGTTCTATAAACAAAGATAAGGTTTGGATGTTATTGAAACTGTCTCTGGAATGATGGACAGCTCAACCTGGCCTATCGGCCTAGGGGGAGGTTTTGAATTGACCCAATCCAGAGGAACTTTCAAAAGTCTATATAAGTTTTAGAATTAAATAATAAAATCAGAATTCCGCCTCACCTGATTCAGCCTAGTTCTTGCACACGGCTAGTGGTACCACAGCGACACTGAGACACTTTGTCTTCACTTACGTATCAATACTGCAAAGATTATATAGAGGTGGAGTGGAATCTCTGCCTCAGTCTCACTTCCAGCTGCTTCTATCACTGAATTCTAGACAAGACAAACTAGCAATGCTTAATGCTTGTGTTGTTTGTATTTGAATTTACTTGCTGCTTCTGGACAGCCAACAAGTGCTGTGTACATTTTTCTCATTACTTCCAGCACTTTTTCTGAATAAGATCATTGCACAGAAGAGCTGACAGGACTTGTGTAGACAAGGTACTACAAAACAGAAGGGTATCACTTCAAAAGAACCAATACATACTTTCTCTGAATTCAAGCCTCAGTAGAGACAAGTAACAATCTCCTCCTCCTCCTCCTCCTCTTATTTCTGAGATAGCATGTTAAAAAAAGCAATGTCTACAAGGAAAATGCTAAAATACATTAACAGAAAAAATGTCTGACTGAAGGAGGAAGGAATTTTCTGATGTCAAGGCCATCTTGAATGTTTTTAAACAAAATACCTAGAACTAGAAGCTTGCAGTTTATATTTCTTCAAGTGCAACCACAACAGCCAGAGAGTCATCTGCAGTGGTTTGAATGTATGATAGGCTAGTAACAGTACTAAAATAGCTTCTAAGAGATCTCGCCTCACAGTGTATGTGTTTAGCAAGTGTTGCTCTTTCAGCTGGTACAACTAAGAAGCAAGCTAGAGGAGATTTAACTCTTAGACAGTGTAATGAAGACTCAGTCTTCGGAGACAACCAGCCTTGATAAAGATCAAGTGTGTGTCAGAGAAGACTTCCAGAATCAGACTATATCACATATATCTAATCACTCCTAAAATAGTCACTGTTAATAATTCAACGCAACTCAAGAGCAAGTTAGTGTGGTTCATACTAAATTCCATCCATTGATCCATTACATTTGTCTGATTATGAAAAAATAAATGACAGTATTTCATCAACCTATTCCTCATATAATCATTTTCAGATCTGGGTTCTCCACCACAGGCTTTTCAGACATTAAATTATTCTGAAGTTTTTCTCTCTTTTCTGCAGATTTATGTTACTTTGTTTCATTTTATAATTGCAAAGAAGGTTTGAATTGTTTTTTATTGCTCTGTTTCTATTCTTTAATACAATAAATTAATTCCTGTCTACACTAGCTCTGAGAAAAGTACCAAATGTATAAAATTAGTTCAGGGGAAAAAAGGCAGTAATTGAAAATAGATTAAATTCTGACAAATGATTTCTGGTTATACTTAATACTTTTTCTCTTTTTAGCCATTTCACAAGGATAGCTTTCTTAAATGCAAGCATAACTCCACCCTGTGTTCCAATGAGGGGATGAAAACCAAGCCACATCTAACAATACTCACATCAAAACTGGAACTTACACAATTAACTTCAGAATGTTAAAAATATCAATTGCAAAGTTTAAAAAACTGACAAAAACGCTGGGCCTTTTTCCTACATTAAAAACAACTGCAAAGCCCAAAACTTAAACTCCAGCTTTATTTCATCCTATCTTCAGACTACTGGCACTTGCTTCAAGTAAAACAATACTGAAAGGGGAAAAAAGACAAGGAGTTACTCCTCCTTTCCATTTGGACTAGCTAAGTTACAGCTTGACATTGCATCCCAGTAGACTGGGATCAGGTTTATCTCCATGAGGATTCTTGATAGCTAGAGAGCGTAAACAACCTCAGACTAAATTGTCCACAAAAGGTTTGGCAATGGAAAGGAATGCAATTTACTGTCTGTAAAATCATACCGTTTTATTTTTAAATCTGTCAGTGATTAACCATCTGAACAGAAAATCACCTTGTTTATTATCCGTTTTTCTCAGAGTGATCACTGACAGAAAGTAACGCTAGTTTTTTTTACATTTCAAATAAGAATCTACAGACCTTTCAAAAGTTACATGTTTCCCTCTGTGGAAATTTGTATGAACAATGCATGAAGATTTAAGCAAAAAAAGGAGAACTATAATGAGCAATACTGCAAGTACAATGACTTTTATTCATGGAAATTCATACAGATCACACTGAAATGTGAGGGAATGAAGACACAGTAGTGTGGATGTACTATTTCTTAATTTTTCAGATCTGAAAAGTATTATTAGACTTTCAATGTTTAGCATAAAGCACAGCTACAACAACACCCTATGCCATGACTCACAGACATCAAAAACAATCTAGTCTTTACCATGATATGTTAAACAGCTGTCAGCTATCCAAAATCAGAATTTTCTCCATAGTTTTCTGAAGTATTTGGACTTTTCTGACTTTATCAGGGAAGTACAATATGATAATATACTCTCAAAACCAAAGATTTCTAGGACCCACTACCAAAGGAATGTGCAATCATAGAGAAAAAGAAATAAGAGGCTCTCTTGATGTCTGAGAAGTAAACAATGAGGTAACACCCAAGCAATATTGCTGTGAGATGCAAGTTATTAACCTTACTGTATTGGCTTTGTGAGCATGGTACAATTTGCTTAACATCTGAAAGATAATTTGGATAACAATGTGTCCTTTATGGGATGGGCTGGGAGTGAAGTGGATGAGAAAAATGGAGTTTTGGGTTTTCATTTATTTCAGTTTCATTTTGAGTGTTTTCTTCTTGATGCAGTACTGGCAGCCACCAACAGTTCTTGAAAAAAATTATAAAATTAAGACAGTGACGGTGGGCCAGTGTGCAAGCCAGAATCCACAATCCCTTTTGCCAGTTGCCTTTTAGTAGCAAAAGCATTAGCCCTGCCCTTTAAAAAAGCTGGATAAGCTAATTCCTCTCCAACTAGTCAAATACCACAGGTCACACTTTCTTAAGAACAAAAAGGCTTTAACCCCTCAAAATTTTCTTCCACGGTAAGAGAAACAAACAAAAAAAATTGGTTTCATTTGTATTAAAAAGTTTCTAATAAGATTGGCCTGTTTTAGATAACATAAACTGACTTTTAAGAATTTAATCATACTAAAACAGAGTATATTTATTCTGTAATCCACTCCCTGAACATATATTAGCTTGTATTGAAATATTGAGGGCATAAATTCAGCATACTTCATTTAAGAGAAAAACAGGCAAAAATTCCCAAAATAAAGACAAATTCTTATATGTAGGGCAAAAATTGAGACCTGTCTCATCAGAAGCTATCTAATTATTTCCTGCTTCAGGGTAGTAGGTCATGGCCCTCTCTGCAGTTGACAATGGGACTTAGTGAATGGATTTGACTGAGCAAACTGGATCCTACAGTTATTTATGCTCTCTTTCTTTAAGAGTTCAAAGATATGCCCAGACTGCATTCAGAAACAGTTAACAACAGCAGGCATGAACTACACATGATGAACAGTGAAAGTGTTGAATACTCTAGGAGTTTACTAGCCTAAATCCTAAATCAGCTAAATCCTGAGGTGATACATTTTATCCAGGTTCCTTAGTGTACTGAAGTTGGACTTTGAAAATGTAGTATAGGCAAATATAACATTATAAAACAGAAATAATGGAAATGATTGGTGGTGTACTTAGAAAAAATGTTTCTGAGGAAACAGGTTTTATTAGCTTTTCATGTTTGTGAGCATAGTCTTACTTGAATAAAGGAACACACAACAATCTCTAGTACTAAGTATCTCCCTATATTTTAAAAATCAGTAGGAGAAAATCCAAAGGGCACATTTACTGATGGAAACAAAAAAACCCCCAAACCACTAATGTAGCAGCATATAAATTGATAAGACATATTCTGTGAGAATGTTGTTAAAACTGACTTGGGGTTATCCTACTAGAACTCCATGCAGTCTGTTAATGTATCATTATTATGAGTTTGCATGAACTTTGTGTTTACAAATCAGTTCAGCTGGTACAAGAAATACAGCCGAACTCAGCTGTATAATATTCAGTTATATGCTCACCATGAACCACCTTTGCTTTCAGGACTCTGCTGACTATATTTAAGTGTATGCATGCTCTTTGCAAAAGAGAATGGAAAAGGCCTGAAGAGTCTTGCCAAAAGAGAGGAGAGGGCAATTTCAGTAGGCAAATAATGATTTTGTTGAGTATACCTTATGAACTGACCAACTGAGGCACTTGCCTGATAAAGCAGGTTTCTGCAAGGTCTGAGGTCAGCAGTCTCTGAGGCACATTTTTTCCTAAAGAGAAGAATAAAAAAAGAAGAAAAAAGAAAGTAGATATTCTACTTTTGCTGATGGAATCATGCTTTGCAAGTTAAAAGTAATGCAGATGCAAACTCCAGATGCAAGACTGTGAGGGAAAATAATCCAAGATTAATATACCATTCTACTGGGAAAACAAAATGTCTCCTATATTTTTTTCTCCTGAGCCTGAAACCATGTGGGTGGTTTGAAGCAAAATGACAAATTCAATGGCCTGTTTAGCATTACTATTCCGAATATCTGCCTGGATGATGTATGACCTGTGTAAAACAATTCCCATTGAAGTCTTCCACCACTTCATAAGGCTAAAACATACTGAAAGGTATAGAGTTCTAAACAAACCAGAGGGTGGAACCAAATTCACATGCAGATAGGAGCATGAGAAAGAGCTTGCTAATGCCTTCAGCTTGGATACCTGACTTTCCTGGTCAGACAGGAAGAAAAAGAAAATATTGTCACTTCATTATAATAATGTTTACTGGAATATGGTAATACTTCAGCTAAGCATGAAGAGGCTTCAGATCTCTTTTAGGAAAAGTGCTCAAGAATTCCTTATTGTAGAAAGCACTACTTCCATATACAACCTCATATCTAAAATAGATAGCAAGGCAAAAAACCACTGTATTTGTTTGTATCAACAAAATACAAGCTACACCTCGTGGCAACAAGCAAAGCAGAGTGGTAAATGAGACATAGAGGAAGATATGGCAGAAAACCTTAAACAATGCAATATACCTGTGAAAGTGTTGCTTGTCAAAAGTACCAAGCATATTGCTTAAAGCACACATTAAAACTCGGAATGGGAAGTTGGTAGTTGTGCAGTTTCCTAAGACTTTTAAACTCATTCCCAAAGTGAAAGTTACCTTTAAATGAAGACTTTATAACTTATTTATAACTTATACAACAGGTTTTACAAAAAGATCAGGGAGAAAGTACTTTCCTGGGAAAACTTGAAAATTTTCATAGCTCCTACAATACTCTTTAGTTCAAAAGAAGCTGACATAAAGGAAGCACTCAGATTTTGTCCATGCTACTAATTTATTAAATGGAAGAACTCTGAGAAAATGGGGGGAAAAGTGACAGTTTCTGCATCTGCGACCCTTCCTGTTTATTCAACCCTCCACTGTTACCAGTGCCCTGTGCCTGCTTCTCCTCATGTTGTTGCATGTCAGGCCCGTTGTTAACTGATAGGGAACTGCAGAACTTATCATGATGCCACACACTCTCATTGCAAAGTTCAAGTAGGCCAAAATCCAACACACTACTGAGAAAGAGTTACTTAAACTCCTCAGGTGACCCCTTTGCAGCATGATGGAGAGTTCCTCTGGCTGGGGCACAGTGAGGATGTGGGGGCACTCTGGCCACAGACAGACTCCTTGTCTTTGAGATAAAAAATTAATTGAATCACCTGAAGAATCCTACAGAACCAATTAGGCTGGAAAAGACCTCTGAGATCATCAAGACCAATCTAAGACTGAACACCACCCTGTCAACCACACCATGACACCAAGTGTCATGTCCAGTCTTTCCTTAAACGCCCCTTGGGACAGTGACTCCACCACCTCCCCGGGCAGCCCATTCCGATGTCTAATCACCCTTCTTCCTAGCCACCACTTGCAGCTAGTGCTAAGCAAGTAACCTATAGAATCATAGAATGTTGAGAGATTGGAAAGGACCTTAAAGATCATCCAGTCCCAACGTCCCCATGCCATGGACAGGGATACCTCTCACTAGACCAGGCTTATCCAAACTGGTTTTGAATAGTGCCAGGGTTGGGGCATTCACAACCTCCTTGGACAACTTGTTCCAGCATTGCAACCCCCTTGACAGTAAAAAATTCCTTCCTGCTATCTAGCCTAAGTTTCCCTTCTTTAAGTTTGAACCCATTACTCCTTGTCACTGCAGTTCCTAACGAAGAGTCTCTCTCTGGCTTCCCTGCAGACCCCCTTCAGGTATTGGTAGGTTGCCTGTTCATTAAATTTACCACAACAGAGCTTTGTTGAAAAGAAGCTAATGTCGTTGTCTTCTCCCAAAACAGAGGAAAACGTCGTCAAGGCTGCTCCACACACAAGCCAAGCCACACTAGATACTGAGACTGTCATATATCTGTGGGTGCAGGGTCATTTCCTACTCCAAAAGGAGGAAAACCTTCTAGGGGCTGCTCCTTTCGCTAACAGGAGAACGTCTGTGGGTAAAAGGTCATTTTTTACTCCAAAAAGAGCGAAAAACCTTGTAGGGGCCACTCCATCCAGAAGCCAAGCCACACTACACACCAACATTGATAACGCCTGTGGTGCACCATCCTCACAAGCCCACGACCCCAGCCCTGCTGG
>VWZW01007548.1:742500-767981 GCA_013397115.1 Edolisoma coerulescens
GGGGTCGGCGGAGCCCGAGCGGCCCGGCCGTGCCTTGTTTATGTCTTATCTTGGTGCTCCGGGCCTGCCCGGGCAGGGCCGTGCTCCACCTCGGCGCTGCCGCTGCAGCGGGGGAACAAAGGGCCGGGGGGCCGGCACGGGAGCGCCGCCAGGTGCGCCCGGGCTGGGCGGGTGAGCTGCAGGCCGTGGCTCTGGTCCTTGTCCTGCTATGTCGTCGATATGTTAGTGCCCCGCTGTTCGCCCCCGCCGGCCGGTGTCTGACCAGCAAGGCCGCCTTTCTGACCAGAAACTTGCGTTTCCGCCTGTTTGTTTTTGTCCGTTTTTTAAGCAGTGCTTGAGTCTCGAGTGACAGAATTCACCGATGAGGTCGAGGATGTTACGGTATCCACCTAAGAGGTGATATTTTTATTCCTGGAGCTGTTCAAGGCCAGGTTGGATGGGGCTCTGAGCAGCCTGGTCTAGCTGAAGGTGTTCCTGTTCATGGCAGGGGGGTTGGAACCAGATGGTCTTCAAGGTTCTTTTCCAGCCCAAATCGTTCTATGATTATATGAACTTATGATTACAATTAATTTATACCACTTTAATGTTTTCCATTTGTTCCAAAAACGTCTTTAGGTTATGCTGTCACTCAAAGAGCAGCCAAAATGTAGTGGACGTTAAACCTGGGTTTGCAGCTGCTCTGTAGTCTGAGGAATGATTGTAACACAGACATGGAACTTGTGTTTCTGTAGCAGCTGAGTTATTGGTCAGTTGTTTCAAACCACTGGATTTTGATTTGAGGCTGGTTTGGGGTATTTTCCCCCCTCTATATGCAAAATTGCTGAGTAAATACCTAGAAGATGAAACTCTGTAATACAGCTGATTGTTGAATAGAGACAGAAATTTTCAGACATTTTTTCTGTGAGGGGCCAGAGCTGACTGAAGCTCTGATGGTGATGAGTGAGTTCCTGGGAAATAGCAGGATAGATTTCTCAATGAAAGTCAAAAAGGATAAGCAAGGGAAATGAATTTATTGTTAGAGGTGAGCAAGTGGCCTGGAAAGTATAGAAGGCAACGATATTGGGGAAGAGGTTTTTGGGGAAGTGCTTCATGTAGGTCTGGAATAAGTCACCCAGTTTCTCTTTCCTTCACATTCCTGTCAACTTTTCCGTCTTTGTTATGGTTGGCCATTTGTCTTGCTCTTGGCTTTCCATGCTTTCTCCTTTAGGTATGGGGAATGAAAAGTCCCAGTATGAGGAAGTCAGTGTGTGTTAATACTGGCAAAGAAAAGCTGAGTGAGAGGCTTAGTCTTTATAGTCTGCAGTCCTGAAGCTGTACCTATCCATTGGAGCCTGGCCCTGTCTGTAGTAATGGTCCACACGGGTCCCTTTACACTTGTCACCTTTCTACCCCCTCAAATATTGGTCTAAGGAAGAGACTAGCTGCATCTTTTTTGGTTAGCAGAAATAGTAAATCCTCTTAAATAGCATTCAAATGGGTCAACTTGATTCTGAAATGAATGTATGAAGTTGCAGTTTATTTTTACAGTTTCATCATTTATGTGTGAACGTGGCTTTGAAACAGACTCGGTAAAAAAAATGAGGAAAGGTGACTTCAGCTTGTTCCAGGATACATGGACCTTGTAGAAGAGGCAGTGAAGTTTTTTGTTCCTCAGTGAAACTTACTGTCTATAAAGAAGATGCTTTTTTTGCTTGGCTGTCTCTCAAGTCCCATAATGATTCTTGGGAAACCGTTCATTTAGATAGGAGGGTAGAGCTGTCTTAATAACAGTTTATGCACATCTGGGAAGGCCAGTCATTTCCCATTATGCCAGAGAAGCTGACTGCTCATTAGAACTGGTTTAACCTCCCAGGTTGCTTGCTTAACATTCATACAGAAGTACTTAAACTGGTTTGTCTATGTTTTGAATAGATAAGACTTTCTGCAAGTCTGAGCACCTGTTCGGCCTAAGCTGAATGTTTGCTCAGATGGATATAGGGTGAGAAGAAAGTGCTCCTCCCTGTGCCAACTCACCATTTTAATGAAGGAAAATATTGCTTAGGCTTTTTACCTTGCATGCCTGTGATTTCTGTTCTGCTGTGTTTAAGCTGGAGCAAGCTGCTTACCTCTGAATATGTTTTGGTTTATTTTTTAATATTTTGCCAATACCCATTTTTGTTGTTAGGCTTTAGCTTGGGGTGTAATTGTTGTTTATTTTTCATCCCTCTGACAGTGTCATCAAATGGGTTCCTAATTAATTT
Organism: Edolisoma coerulescens; assembly: GCA_013397115.1. Classification (NCBI taxonomy): domain Eukaryota; kingdom Metazoa; phylum Chordata; class Aves; order Passeriformes; family Campephagidae; genus Edolisoma; species Edolisoma coerulescens. The sequence continues at coordinate 744,741 of VWZW01007548.1, forward strand.
TTTTTCAGGATTTTAAACAGCTGGGTAAGCTTTGACTTCCTGCCACTTTAGCAGGTGACCGTGATGTTATTTTGAGACAGCCACAGTAGTGGCATCTTGAGCAAAACTGAACGAAGGACTGGAGGCCAAGTACCGGCTTCTCAAAATTGGTATTTGCACTTCAGCAGTGTTTGCAATCTACTGTAATTGTAGAATTATTGCTCTACCAAAAATCTCTCACAAACCTCTTCTGAGACTATCCTACGCACTATGGAATTGTTATCCAAGATGGACTTCAGCCAAGGCAGTTTAGAAAAATGTGGCTGTGTGGTATACCTGCAACGATACTAAAGTTATTTCAGTGTATCTAACAGGAGATGGACGACATCTTTTTCTTTTTAAGACTGGTTCATGTAGGAACACATGGGTTTTTGGTGTTTAGTTTGGGTTGTTTTTTCTGTGTGTGTATGTAGTGTCAGGAGTGCTCTGAACTTAGATACATAGCTGAGGCATTTCATAAAACATGAAGAGCTGTCAAATGTGCCTGTGCCAGTTACACTTTTATATGTCTGAAATCATTGTAATGGCTATAGGCTTTTGCTATGTAACCTGAGAAGTTTTCTTTTTTAGCACAGAACTAAGATATGATACTGAAAAGATTGCTTAGCATTCGTGTGTAAACAGGAGGATTCCTCAAAGAGGTTGCTGCTAAGTGGTTGTAAGTAGTAAGTTGGTGTGGAGAAGTCATGAACTTTCTTGCATTATGATAAATACCTGTTATTTTAGTATGTGCTGCCTCCACCAAGCTGCATATTGCCTGCTTGCTTTCTTTTCCAGCCCTCAAGGCCAAATGAAGTTTCTGTTAAAACTTCTGTGATAAGTGAGAACTTTCTAAACACTGCAAGGCTCCCATTTCAGTATCCTCCATTTCACAAGCACATTGGTCATTTATGTAGTATGAGTCCTTTGACCTTTCTCCCTTTTTGGCTGAAAAATGTCCTCAGTACAGTGTATCTCCGTCTTCTGTGTCGTGGCCTATCCCCAACTGTAGGGATTTGTCTGTGGTAGTATGAAATGTAGAGACCACGTGAACAACTGATGAGACAGATTTGGATTTCTCAAGAAGGCTGCTTGCAAATGCTTGGTAGGCACTCTTTTCAAAGAGAAATTGCTGGAATTTATTGGGGAGGCTGTTTTTCCCTCCTGTCCAGTTATGGTTTTTTTAGATTATGCTGTTCTCGATCCTTGTGCGTTTGTGTTTTTAAGTACTCTTCTGGTTTCTTGTAGCTGCCAAGATTGTAGGCAACTTGTTATGCCTGTTTAAATTGTTTCTTCTTCCAGTCCCTGGCCAATGACCACGAAGTTGTAGAGTTTAATTTTCTTCTGATAATATAGTTGCATCAGCATGTCTTACCTCTCAAAAAAAGCATCATATTTCAAGAGTGGTTGATTGTGCTGATTATGACGACAGTGAATCAAGAAAACTATTCTATTTGAATACAATATGTTGCTGTTCAGAGGGCAAAAAAACTTAAACTTGTCAGCAATCATGGAATATGGCTTGAAGAACCTGGCACATCACAGCCCCTGTAACTAATGTGAAAGACCAGTAGGCTGAGAAGCCTTTTCTTATATTTTATCACCTCTCATTAAGATAGTACAGAATTTGTTGCTCCAGCTTTTAAAGGGATAGTTGTCTCTGTCTGTGATATTCTGAGTGTAACATCCACCATGTTTGAAGGAGCTGGAGTGTCTAGCACCTTTATTAGGTAATAGCGATTTTTTAACGTGTTGCTGAGAGGTCAAGCAGAAACAGGAACTTCTCTTCAAGATTATATTGAAGAGCAATTTATAGAAGGCTGATAACATAGGAGTACAGTAACTAAAGGTAATAGGGTACAGCTTATATATGTTCCTTGCCATCCGCCCATCTTTTAAGTCAACCTGAGAAAGGAAGACTGAACGCAGAATTTGGAGGTGCAGACATTATTCATCATGTGTGTGCTTTGACACTGTTAGATTTTTATTCTTTGGGGCCTTGTCCCAAATTCTGGTTTGGTTTTTTTTTTCTCATTCCTGAAGAGCTGTTCTATACAGTGTGCATTTATAGCAGTTCTTTGAAGAAAAAAATCCATTTAGATATGATTTAGTATGTGCTCAATTTCAGCTCCCAATTCTGCCCCCTCATTTTTTGGTGAGGGGTTGTGAGATGTTGCTTGGAGAAGAAACAGACTTTGCTGCTAGGAACTGTGAGTGTAGAGGAAACAACTTTTCTGTTAGCTTGTTAATCTCGAAGTGGGAGGTGTGGAGAGAAACCTGTTTCTATCGTCTTTGAAATACTTAAACACAGATGTTTCAAAGAGATGAAGTCAAACTGAATTTTGCACGATTGTCTGTCTTAATTGTGACATTTTGGGGCTTGTAAACTTGAAGATAATATTCTGTCGTTCTGTTCTTCCTGGACCATTAGAAATCTTTGCTGCAATGTGTTTGACTTTTGTAGAGCAATTGCAGACATTCCAGTTGAGCCGTAGGCCTCTCCACTCTCCCTGCTACATGATTGCACTTGCTGCTCTCTGTTTTCTTGGCTGACTCTTTAGTGTGGTCGTTTAGAAAGGTCGTTGCCTAAATTTGGTTTGTTGAGTGCCCCCAGCTTCAGAGCCTAAGTCTGGGGTTGTTTAATCAATTTAATTTGCAAGTCCTAGTGATTAATTTTAAAAAACCCCCAGATAACAGCGAGGTTATTTGTCACATGGCAACCAACACTAGCACAAGGTTAAGGCAGGAATGCATGGTTGGAAGTGAGGGAGAGAGAGTAGTAGTGGCTTTTGTTGCCAGCAGCCGGGCAGGTCCTGCCACACAGGGAAGGGAGAGGGATTAACTCTTTCCCTTAACTACCGGTAGTGGTTTCCTGCCCTGCAGAGTATGCTTGTATTGTTTTTCTGCCTGCCTTTGCCATACGTGGCTTAAGTCATTCCCGTGAGTTCCTTAGTACTGCTCGTTCAGGGCGGAGAACAAAGAGACAGCATGAAAAGAAGGAGAAGGGTTTCGGTGAAGGGAAGAGCTCTCTAAGGTTAAGGGCAGGGGAGTCCAGCCGGCACTCCACTCCTGCCTGTGGCAGGCAGAAGCTTCTGAATGAATACAAAGCTGGAGTTGTGTTTCAGTGGACTAGCTGGGGCCACAAAGGGATGGGAGCTTTTCAAAGTGGGCACACAGGAAATGTTTTTGAAGTGGTGCAGGTAGTGGAGCAAGTCTTGCTTAAGAAGATGCATGGTAAATCTGATCATAATGTGCTTTGGCCCTGGAATTCCTAGGGCTCTTTCATGCCGTTTAGCTGCAAGCTTCTTTGCAAAAGTGTGTCATGCTGGAAGCGTAGTGCTTTGTGTCCTCTGTGGAACTCCCATTTGAAGCTAAGTCTCTCAAGGTAGCTAAGTTAGGATACTTAAGCAACAAATGCATGTTTAACCCCACATGGTTTATATTTTGGGCACAATAGATCGGGGAAATGAGCATCTGTAATTTATTCATTGCAGTGTTGTGAATTATTAAATGAGTTACAGCCTTGCTACATTTCAGGATTACATAAGATAAATCTTTGAGTGAACTTGTTTGCCATTGCACCAACGTATCCATAGTTTCACTTCAGTGTAGGAATAAGTAGAAATAAGTGTGTAACTAACTGCAACAGAATTTATGTGTGTGGTTTTTTGTTTGTTTCTTATTTTATTTTTTGTGTGATTTTTGTGTGTGTGTTTGGTTTTATTAATTGTACTGCCCTTTTGTGGCTAGGGAAAAAAAAAAACCAGACAGCATGACTTGATCACCCTGGCAGGGTTAATGATTTTATTTTATGGACAGCATCAAAATATGGCTGCCTGTTATGTGGTGGCTCCTGCCTTTTTATTAAGGAATCACAGAATTTGGTCAGCCTCTGAAAAATCTTGTTCTGCACAGAATTCCCTGAAGTTCAGGAAATTGTTTGNCAAGATATGCTAATTTTAGTGATGTGCTATACATCTGTGTTACCAGTTCTAGAATCTGTTAAGTCTGAAATTTCTTAACCTGGTGAAAACTTAGTGCCAGCTTTCTCTTAATCCTCTCTTTTAGCTGCTAAATCTTTCTTATTCATGTGATCCTGTGAAAGCCTGTGTTTCCACACTGATCAGAAAATTTGTGCAGATGATATTTCAGTAGAACTTAGTGTTCTTAGATTCATCTTCTGTGCCTTCAGGGAAGAGAGCTCTTTCTTTTGCCTGTCAGTAGAGACAATATTCTCATCTGAGTTATAGCTGCAAAGGCTGGAGTTACAGGCTTTAAGTAGTTATTATTCTTCTTCTGTATTTTGCAAGGGGAAAGTTATCATCTATTTTCACTTCCTGTTGTTTTGTTTTTATTTTTTTGTTCTGTTTGCTTTTTGTTTGGTTTGGGTTGGGCTTTTTTTAAGTAATATTAGAAATATGTATAAATTTGGAAAGATTCTCTGGCTAGCCACTAGCCAAGAAGTTAATTCACTTTACTTGGCCCTGTGCCCTCACATAGATGCTGTGTCTTCCTGCCTGTTCTTTATTTTAGTATGGATCAATTTGGGCACATTTGTCTGATGTTGTTCGAATTTCTAGTAGCCTAGCCATCTTCACTCAGAATAAAAAGAATTTCACTCTTTTGTTCGTTGAGCACTGTTTTGCTATTTGTATTGAACACCTACTTTTACAGAAAAGTTTCTTTATCCTACTTTGTTGAAACTTCATGTGTCCCAATTCTATGGGCTGGATTATCATCTAGGCTTCTGTGAGTCTGAGTACTGAAGGCAGAAGATATCCTACTTCTGTGTTTAATATGACATCATTGTAAGTGTGTTATTTTGTCATTTCTGGGTAGTAGGGATGGAAATTTTTGTACTCTGACTAACAGAGTAAGCTGCTGGTTTCCGGAAATCCTACCATTTGTGTTTTGGGTTGGGTTTTTTTTCCCATGAGAAGATATTTCTAGTCTTAAAAGGCACTTTTGAAGCCTGCTAAAATTCATTGGTGCTTGGTGGAATGTGAATGTACATATCCTATAAATGTGGGTGCATTGATTTAATGTTTGGCAGTTTTGCATTTTATTAGTAGCTTGTATTTTGAGAAGAGAAAGCATTGACTGGTAAATACTACTTTTAAATAAAACATGATGAACTAGATGAAGGCTTGGAAAGAACTGTTGGGTATGGTGTTGCTTTAGGCCTTCCTATTATGTATTACGTTTTCATTTTATCTTCATGGCAAATGCTGTTTAGAAATAATTTTCATCTGTTGGCTCATCTGGCTTTCAGCTGAAAACAGGAATATGTTCATTTTCACCACGGGAGTTGGTAGGTTAGCTTGTCTTCTCATTAATGTTTCTGAAATGGTTAAACCAAAAACCATTCAGACTTGAGACTCTGTTCATTGTATCTTAATAATTTGTCATACTTGAACACTTCAGTTAGCAGCAATTTAGTGGCAATGCCAAGACAGTGCAATAGTAACTGGTTTATACTGTTGTGGCTCTCTCATCTCTTAACTCCTTTAGTAAGTAAGCTTTAGTTAAGATGTATCTTCTAATTTCTGCACTGTGTTTCTGCAAAGGAAATAGTTAATATTTGAAAAAGTGTCACTTTGAATAAAATATTTTGATTGTGATATTTCATGGGTCTGACCTGTTCAGATATTTGGGGTTAAACACAATATACATAAAATGAGAGGGAAATTAATAGAAAATTAGTATTCAAGTCCTTCCCCAGAAGAATACCCACCAGTAATGTAAAAACCTTGTAATTTCATTGTTGGGGAGTGCCCAACATTACAGCTGGATTGTAAAGTAATGAGATTTTAGTAATGAAAATCTGACAACCTAAAAATCGGTGGAAACAATCACAAATTCAAATCTTGGAATAAAACTCCTGCTTGTTAGAGAATCTGTTTCCCCATTGTTTGTTTCATGGAGTCTGCTGTTGTCTTGGACAGCATGAAAAAACAGTTTATGCCATGACTATGCAGGCAGAAGATGGCAGTGGTACCAACTGTGAGGAGAAAAATGGGTGAGGAAACCTTAAAGTTATCCAAAAGCACAGGATCTGCTTTTAGGGTGGGAATCCACTTCTAATTTGAAAGATCTGTCTCAATACAAGAATTTTACATCTGAGGAAGAACAACTGTGAGTATCACATAATTATCTTGCCATTGTGAAAAGAATTGATATTCTGGTTTCCTCCAGGCATTGAAGCTGAGTAAATGTTGTTTTAGTGAGATTCTTGGCGATCTTGTAGGTAATACAGGATTAATGTGCAAGGACAGAAGTATCCAACCCGCCTTAATCTTCTCTGCCACTGTGCTCTTTGCATCCAATCCAGTGAGGCTGGTTCCTTTCTTGTCTCCTTTCACAGCCACTTCTCCCTGTCTTGTCTATGTGATTTATTTCTTCTTTAGTGGCACAGTATTGTTCTAGGGTCTACATGGCAGCTAGCTGTAAGCTTGCACAGTCAGTTCCAAAAATACAGGAAAATAGTGGATAAGTAATTCTGAAGTGGTGGCGTCATGGTTTAACCCTTGCTGGGAATTAAGGATCACACAACTGCTCACTCATTCTCCCCTGATTCCCCTGCCAGTGGGAAGAAGAATGGGAAAGAAAAGGTAAACCTTTCAGGTTGTCGTAAGAAAAATTTAATAATTAAAAGAAAATAACAACAATAATAGTAATAATAGGCTAGAGATTACATAAATATAAAATAGTACTAATAATTAATATAATATAGTACTAAATGTGCTAATAACAACAGTACTAATGATTGTGGTGATAAGGGGAGGGAAGGAGAGTGGCAAAACCTGACAGAAACAAGCATGTTGGTCAGAATCTGTGGACTGATGCCCAGTTCGTCCCCCAGCAGTGACTGGGGAGTGGGGACTGGGGAGAGCTATGCTTGGATAAATTGGAAACTGGGTGTTACTGTTTGTTGTGTTTGCACATAAGGTAACCAGTCACACGGTGTTTTATCTGCTAAGAACCACTAATAGCAATTTCAGGTATTATTGCAAAAGAATACTTAAAAGGTTTATTACGTAACTGCATCGGTAATAAAAACCAAGCTGTGTATGTGATCACTGTGCAAAGAGCAAGTCTTTCATTATCTCTTAATGTTGAGAAAGGAAAGGTCATTGAGAATTTTTTTAGTCTTTGAGGTGGAATTGGTTTGCTTTGTTTTATCTTTTACTTTTTCCTTTTCCCATCAAGTTTAATGGTATGCTGGATTCTCCATCACATTTTTATCCTGGTTTTCACCTACTGTCTTTGACAACTGAGTGTTTGTCCAGTTCACTGACCTTCATATCAAAAGTGTTTTTCATGAAATACATTTTTGCATCCTATCTCTGGTAGCTAACAAATCCTCTCTAGCCATATATGTAATCAGGAATTGTATTTTCTGAGGTATTGTCTTCCTGAAGCAATTATTTAGTCCCCAGTGATAGCTTCCTTTGCATTGTAACAGTAACCTGTTAATCCTTATTTTAAGGTTTATATAAAAATTGACTGTTCATGTCCATGTGGATCAGAGATCTGGGTTAATATTTAGTAAAATTAAAGCACCCTTTTCTTTCATTGCTTGATAGTTGATGGAAGGTGTGAAGGCCTACTAGACCTAGTGATTGAGCCAAGTGGCTGGGGTTTTTTTATGTTACCCCTTTCTGTTCCCCAGGCTCTTGTGTGATAGGATCATAGAATAGTTTGTGTTGTAAGGGACCTTCAAAGGTCAAGTAGTCCAACCCCCCAGCTTTGGGTAGGGACATGTTCAACTAAAACAGTTTGCGGAGAGCCTAGCCCAACCTTACTGGGGATGGGGCATCTACCACTTCTCTGGGCAACCTGTTCCAGTGTTTCACCACCCTCATCATGGAATAATTCTTCCTTATATCTAGTCTGAATCTATGCTCTTTCAATTTAAAACTGTTACTGCTTTTCCAGTTGCTACAGGGCCTATTGAAAAGCATGTCCCCATCTTCCCTAACTACTGAAGGGCCAAGTAATGTCTCCCTGAAGCCTTCTCTTCTACAGGCTGAACAGCCTCAACTCTCCCGGCCTTTTCTCATAGGAAGAAAGTCCTCTCATCATTTTTGTGGCCCTTCTCAGGACCTGCTCCAACAGGTCCATGTCTTCCTTGTACTAAGGACCCTAGAGCTGGACATAGTACTAAGAGTGGTGGGGTCTCATGAGAGAGGAGTAGAGGGGGAAAGTCACCTCCCTTAACCTGCTGGCCATGCACATTTCTGACTCATGTTCAGCCTCTCACCCACCAGCAGGCCCAACTCCTTCTCGGCAGGGCTGCCCTCGATCTGTTTATCCCCCAGCCTGTGTTGATAGGGGGGGTTGCCCCAACCCAGATGCTGCACTTGGCCTCTTCGAACTTCCTGAGATGGATGTGTGCCCATGACATGACGTGCAGACTCCTTACACTGGTTCAAGAAGTGGGGAAAAAAATCCCAAGAATATTAACAGCGAACAGGCATTAATTTTCAGTGTTGTGGAACTAATGATGAGGACGGCATTGCAAGCACTCAGGAAGTAGGAGCACAGGAACAGTTCCTGCAGGAAGAGAGAGGTCTTCCAGAAGGAGATACATCACAATGCCCAGGAAGAACACTGTTTTAACAGCTGTTACTGAATAGCTGTTTTGAGGCACACGCACACACAAAAATTTGCTCCTTTGTCTCCATAGCTGGGCTCTGTGTATGCATTGCCACATTCTTACCATTTTCTCCCGTCTGGAAAATGAACTCTGCTTTCCTAGAGGGGTTTAGCATTGTAGAACTGAGAACGATACAGGAGTTTAATGCAAATTTGAAAAGCTATTTTGTGTAAGGTTTTTTTAAGAAAATTTGTTACTTTCATATCTCTGAAGGATAATTACTGAAGGATATGAAAAGGATATAGTTCATTATTTTTTAAGATTTGTATAAATGTTTTGCAGCATAAATTTGACACAGTTGAAATATAAAAGCAAGGACATTTATTATAAAATTTAAATGTGTGTGAAGATAAAAGTCACATTATTTTAAGTCTTTCTTTCTGTTCTTTGTCATCTAACTATGAAAACCATTATTTTCCTCAATGGCAGTCTTGCACATGTGTCTATGGGAGGAAGAAATAGTTCAGATAGGTTACCTGAACCTTAATGATATATTTTGACCTTTTTTTCTATGTAAAGTGTTGGGGAAACATGATGATAACATTCTATACAAAACAACAGAGAATGTGCATCTTGTTTTTCTGTGTTTTGGAAATAGGCTTAGTCATCTTTCTTTAACCATCAGTGTAGTGGTATCATCTACATACACTTTTATTTAGTCAAGGAGGTGTTTCATGTATCAAGTTACAAAATAAATCTAAAAAACCCTGATCAGTTTGCACTCTGGAGACCTTAATTATGAAAAACTGTAGTAGTAGTAGTTCTTAAGTGATTTTTTTGATTCGGCTATTGTGCAGCAAAATTATTTCAATTTTCATTAGTTAAAGGTATAATATGCAAAATTAGAGAAAAGTTTTCATTGTCTATGCTTGATAACTTTATCTTTTTAGCATCTTGAACTTCTTCAAGCATGAGCATCCATGGTGTCGTTGCAGCCCTTTTTTTTTAGCTGTAAAGTATTATTTCTTGTTTAATATGTTGCTGAGTTGGGGACTCAGAATCATCTCTGTATTCCTTTAACAGTGTTGCCACAATTCAGAGACTACTGGTAAATTCAATTTTCTGGCAAAATAGCAAATCAGTGTTACATCCTGTTATGTTGTGTTTTCATGTGTGGGTTTTTTTCCTCACCCACCCACTCTGATTTGCACCTAGTGTCCTGACAATCTATGATGGCTTCTTGATTTTCTGGAGAAGCAGCTGTGGTTTGTTTTTTTTTCTAAGTAGCTCAGACCATGCTGTAAGAGAATCTGAAACAGAAGTGCAGAGGTCACTTCTGTTTGTTTTATATGCCACTCAGTAATTTATTCATGTGCTTTTGGAACATGGACATCATTGACTGGTCACAGTTGAACTTGATCAGGAAACACTCTCTGAGAACTCAATTTTTGACTCTTTCATGGATATAATTTCTTTTTGTTTTCCTAATTGAGTGTTAATTTTTTTTTCTCCAGAATAAAGGGAAAAAAGGAAAATTCACCTAGGTGTCTGTACTCCAAATTAATGTTAAATGGCATTGCTAGAATGCTTACATGACCTATTGTACCTTACATGACCTAGAGTGCTTATACCTATTCCAAAGGTATAAGGAGCATCTGGCTATGGTGCACTTGTCCTTTCGAGAGCCTTCTCCTCAGAAAAGAACCTTCAAAATTTCACACTGTTACATGAATTGTCTTTTATTGTAATACACACATATAAACGGTATTTATTGGGAAATGAGTGACTGCTGTTACTCTTTCAAATGCTGCTAAAGCATGAATGGTTGTACATTATGTTCAGAAAAAAATGGTTGATGTATCTAACATTTACGTACTCTGAAGCTGCAAGTGCTCTTGTAGACTGTCTTATCCCTTGTGCATATGAATAGTGCTTTCTACAAAAAAGCCCATGCTTGCCCTAGGAGGAGGATAGTAGCAGGGAGCACTGGGCAGATACCCTCCAAATAATACAATCAAAATCATTTTTGCAAACTGATCCACATCATTTAAAAATAATGTTACTTCATAATAAATTATCAAATAACTTAGACCAGTTAAAAAGATTGTCCTGAAGTGGACTGATTCTTCTCACCAAGAGAGCAAGGAAGAAAAGAGCTTTGCTGTGAACTGTAGTGCCTGTCACTGTGTTAATACTGCAGACTGAAACACTCAGAATTCTAGTAGTGCATAGACCTATTATGGTTTAGCAGCATTGTGTTCTTCTCTTCCATCTGATAGTAGGGAATAATCAAGTTTGGAATATGTATGTCAATCTACATTTCATCTTGTTGTCTTGGGGAGCTGATGAGCATTCTGTGGGATCAGTGTTCCTTCTAAAAACTGAGTTTCTTACTTTTGTTGATTGAGACAGTGTACTTGAATATATGCACATGAATATATGGAAGTACTTGAATGCACTGATCACTTTCAGTATGTAGAAAATGCAGAGGAAAGTTTGCCTTTTGGAGAATGTAATATTGATCTTTGTGGCAAAGTTTATTGAGAAAACAAGGGTACTAAGATCTGTTCATCTCTTTGATGCCTATCAAATATGAAGCTTTTTAAACCTAACATGTACACTAAATGAGTGGCGTTTATTCTGTTTACTATTTGGTAGCATTTTTTTTTTTCAAACTTTTGAAAATTCTTTGACATTGAAGAAAAAGAAGGTAACTTTTTCCTTTCTCCCACAGATCCAAACGTTTAATGTTGAGGCACCATGCCAGACCGTGGAAGATTTAACGAGTGGGGTTGTGATGGCCCAGGTCCTTCAGAAAATGTAAGTAATTGTTTACTTAATGAATTAAGTACAGAGGATTTTTATCTGTACATTTTTCTATATTTACATGTGTTTTAGTTCAGACTTGGCTGGTATTCCATGAAGATGTGGCTTAGATGGTACTTTAAACTGGAACATGACTAATGATTTTTTTCTCTGTAGTTTACAGATAACTATCTTAAATGAAAAAAAAAGTTTTGTTTTAGGGAAGAGTTTAGTCAAGTGCGAACTTACTGGAAAGTAAGCTGAATTAAAACTAAACTTACAGATTCACACGTAAAATTTAAATTAATACGAGGTAAGGTAATTGGTCCTGATAATTGTTTGAAACCACAGTCAGTAATGTTAGAATTAGTGTAATAAAACCTCTGTAACTGAATGGAACTGTCGGTTTAGTTGTTTGCAGTTGGAAGTACTTTTCAATTTGTTTCCCCTACCCCTAGTCTGTTCACTAGACATCACTGAGATGTATGTGAGCGTATAAAGAAGAAGCATTAGGTTATTTATACACAGGATTGGTAAAATCCTACTGAGCCTTCTCTTCTTGAGGCTAAACAAACACAGCTCACCCAGTCTCACCTCATTTGACAGAAACTGCAGTCTGTTAATCATCCTAATTGCCCTTTGCTGAACTACCATGTATGTCCTGGTATCTCTCATACTGGGGAATCCAGGATGCAGCAATTCAGATAAGGTTTTAACAGATCTGGGAGTACCTCACTTGGCCCTCTGTCCCATCATCTAGGTCTCTATTAGAGACATTTAATACTATTGACCCATTGGGTATGCTGCTAGTGGACGGGCCTCAAGCTGGATTTCATGCTTCTGAAACCTTTGAGCCTGGCATTTCAGCCATTTTTTAGCCCACCTTGCTATCCAGTTATCCCCGTCATGCTTCATCAGTTCTTCTATGAAGATGTTATCCTGATCAGACAGTCTATAGCAGGAATCTGAAACACTGTCACTTATGTTGTTCTGCTTAGTCATCCTGACCAGTAATCTGTCAGCTGGCTCATATCCATCCTAAGACAGAGCTCGTGCATTCCCACTGCTCTCTTGCAGGAAGGGCGTCTCCCTGTCACTGCCTTCTTGGCTTGTTCTTCTTAAGGAGCCTGTGTATGTTCATGGCAGCAGCCTTGGCATGTGAGCCATCCTACCACAACTTCATGATCCCAGTGGGGCTGTGACCTTGTAACTACATACAGAACTCTATTCCTTCCTATTTGTTCTCTATGCTGCATGCATTAGTGCACAAGCACTCCACATATGCATCCAGTCTTTCTGATTCCCAAGAATGAAGCTTTCCCCGGAGTGTTCTTCTTTAGGCCTTTCTGTATTTATGTGCATATGCTTGGGGTGATCCCATTTCATCCAGCCCTGTTTTGTTGACTGTGAGGTATCTTTTGTTCACATCATTCCTCATTCCTAGGTTTTCAACAGTGTCCACTACTTTGTCACTTAATGTTCGTTTTTCTGTTGTTACTTGTGTAAAATTGTTCTTACCACCTTGGGCAGCCCGTTAGTGAAGATGCGTCTGCCCAACACAGTCTGGCGGATCCCATCTCTTCCAAGCAATCCTTGATTCTCAAAAGGGTTCGATGGTTGTCAAAACCAAAACTTTGTTGCCAATACTAGATCACAGCTGGTTGTTGACCTGCAGGATCTGTCTGCTGCTCAAACATCCTCCTCACTGACTGGTGCAACTGGGGAGAACACCACTTGAGCCTTGACCATAGCTTCCCAAGCCACATAATCGCACTCAGCACTTTGCAGGTTTCCCTAGCTGTACAGCTCGTGCCCGGGTGGAAGAGCAGAAGGAGTAATAGTGTGAGGACTGGACAAGCTTCAGCAGTCTTTCAACAATGCCAGGAATTCAAACCCTGTGCAAGCAACAGCCCTTCTTGGATGATGTCAGTCAGAAGATGAGGGTCCTCCATCCTGTGCTAGTGCTTAGCACTTCCCTCTTGTGCTGCTGCATGGCTCAGGTTTATTGAACACGGATTGTTTGACAGAGCTCCTAGGGCTGTAACTGCTCTGAGGGCACTGAGTCTGTTCCATAGTTGCAGATTCTCAGGAGCAGGAGTCTTCCTACTAGTGAGAGAAGGAGCTCCCAGTTCACAGAAAGAATAAAAAGGGGGGAAAAGGGAAATCTCAATGTAGTCAAATAAAGCAAGACTTTTTAGCATGTGGTTCTGAGATACTGTTTTCAGTTAATGAACTGATATTTTTAAAATGAATATACAATACAAATATTGCATTTCTGTAGCATGATTTAAAAATATTTCCTGTAACAACTGGACTGAACACGCTGAACATGCTGACACTGAACACAGAAATTCTTCCATTTTTTCCAGTTAAATGTAAAGATCACCTAAACAATTTATAATTCTTTCTTTATGTCATATGTAATAATGTGAACATGCCAAAATTAGTATTTGACTATCTTACTTTATGGTAGCTGTGCTTCAGATTTAATATTTTGCATACTTATGTAATGAACAGACATATTTTCATGATGAAATTTAGCAACAATATTGCTAGATCTTGACTGCATTCCTATTGGGATATACTTTGAAGAGCAGGGGCAATCTGATCTTGGACTGTACGACAGGAATGATAACATGAACAATCTTTGAGAGAAAATATTATTGCTTCTTTTTTGTTTTTTCTTTGTAAAACAGAATAAACAGAAGATAAGTAGTATAAGATAAGAAGTGTAACAGAAGATTAGTCTGATTGATTTTTGAAGTGGAAACCAAGGATTGTAAAATAGCCAAACATTGTTTCTTTCCCTGGACATGAGATTGGAATATAGGTCAAGTACAAGGATCAGCATTTGTATAGCTGACTAGAAAACTGATCAGGAGCATGTTGACAAAGCCATTTTAAATAATCTCTCTTGAAAACAAAACCAATTTCAACACTAGCAGTGAAATCCTCCTTTTGCTCTTTTGAACAGATACAACAGGAGGAATACTTAGCTGGGAGTCAGGGCATGTTCAACAATATAAAGCAAGTCTAGAGCAGGCTTTTTTGCTTTTCTTTTTATATATTAGCAGCACTGGTTCCCTCTCTGTTCCAATAAAGATAGAAGACAATGTAGTCTTCATGTAGAAGACAATTTTTGCAGATGTAGATGTGTACAACAGGAAGACAGCTGCGTGCTTAAGGTTATTTGGAAAAGTCATGCAGTGATGTTAAATAGCAAAGAACAAGCTTGAAAACACCAGGTCGCTGCAGAGGTATCATTTGCAGTGAAAACTTGAAGAGTTGTGTCTTTGACATGAAAGTCTCTCAAAAAGTTGGTCTTCAAAGGACAAATTTGTTGTTTTGACTGCAGACACAACTTAAATGCCGTTCCTCTTATTCTATTGAGAACAATAAACTACTATTTTTGTGGTTTGTGTTCCTTGAAAATTGGATGCTTTTCAGTATAGCTGCCTCCTGTTTAAGGTTCTTTGTAAGTGTGCATTTTTTGAACCTAATAATAATGGGAGGTTAATTAGGTAAAGGTAGGGAGGGGGGAATTTGGCAACTTCTGTGTGCATCAGGATTTTACTGTAGTAAATAAATTAATATTTTAAAAATAGCTGAAGGAGCAGATTAATATATCCAGTGAGAATTCAAAAAAAAAGAAAAAAGATTTCATTGTGGATGAAGAAAATATTGTCAATGAAGAAGTCAAGTGAAGAAGAGCATTGATGAAAATTTAAAGCTGTTGGGATGATCCAGTGATCTAGATCTGTTTCCATAGGGGAGTGAGGATAGCATTTCTTCCAAAAAACTTAACCATTTACTAGTGACCTCTATTATTTCTATTTTTTTTTTTCCACATCTACCTTCATAGGAAGAATCCACTGGTGTTTATGAGGTTGGGAGATAGTAGGTCATGATGAGGAACAGTTTTTGAAAGATCCCTAGTTCAGGGAATTAGCTGTTTTAGACATACGGAAGATTTGCACAAAACAGAACTGTGGGATTTATTGTCAGAAAAAGGAAGAAAAGAGGAAAGAGAAAAGGAAGAACATTGCTTGCTCATCAGCTGATAAGAAACAGCTATGCCTTGTGCTAAGTGGAAGGGGCTAACAGTTTCTTCTTTGGTTCTTAATTTTTTGTACATCATCCTCAATATTTTTTGCACTCATGGTAGTAGCCCATTTGTAGATAAGTGCCAGACATCACAATAAATGTAGCAGAATTTTCTTTAACAAAACTGCTGGAAGAAGCTGTCAGAAGAAAAGGTTACAGAGGAAATTGACACCTTCAGAAGTTTTTCACTATTGATGTAGTGTGTGATAGCAAATAGCAGAAATGTGTTCTATGTAACAAGCATGAACATTTTGCTTACAGTGTCAGCTGTTGAAAAACAGGTGTTGGTAAATTCCTGAAGGACATTTTCTTTCTTTATAGCATTAAAACTATATCTTCAAATTTCAGGTTAAAGTACCATTGAATGTAATTCTCTAGTGCTAATTGTATTATCTTGGAGGAAGAAATTCAGCTTATGCTTTAGCTTATCTTTTGTGTGTTAGTCTGCAAGATTCATTGTTTGTATTCAGATGTGATGGTTATTGGTCCCTGTGACTAGGATTGATATGAAATACAGTAAGATAAAATGCCTGTACACAATCAGTGTTGATGATTATTTTAAAGAATTTTGTACTCCAGGAGTTGAAAGTGGAAGCAAAAGAAAATGTTTAAATTGTTTATGAGTAGACTGTTTGCCTAAAATTGTGTAGCTTATGCTGGTGGAAGTGCCCTAGCTTGCTTCTGAGTCACATCCTTTTTCGTTGTAGCTTGCGCTGGTGTTACTTACATTTTCACTGTCCACTAATATCCCTAGAATAGCATGATTTCCCATTTTATACTATGCTTTAAAATTTTCCTTTCATCCCACTCTGGAGACTGTTTAATACCAGGTGTCCCTCTTGTTTTTATTCTTTCTTCCTCTGTCATACTGGCCTTGGTAAATGTGAAATGGTATGTATTTTCCTTTGTCATCTGTGCATTGTGCCCCTCTCAATGAATTATTCATTTGTTACATTATACGTTGCAACACGCTGTGTGTGTTTTGACACATGCAGACACAAAAGCCATGCTTTTGTACATCACTGGGGGAGGGAAATTTTTGTAAACACATTTCTTGAAGTAGCTTACTGTACCACTGTTAAAATGAGTAATAATCATGAGTTATACTACATGCTCTGTGGGTTGGTTTTCTTCAGAAGAGTATTTCTGTCTCTTGGCATCTGTGATGCGAAGAGATGATTGCTTAAATAAAGGAAAATTTGCATACAAAATAAGATGGAGATGGTATAAATGAGCAGTACTGAAAACATCACATGAAGCGATGGAGCGTTAACAGCAGCATAAGTATCTTCTGCTCTGAGGAAAAGTCCCAGTTATCTGCAGTACTACTCAGATAGTAGGCAGCAATCAACTGATACACAAATACCTTTTTAAACCTGGAAGTTATCCAGTTCTAGAGATTGTCTAAGTTTGGGTCTAGGCTCAGGAACTTACTGAATTCAGAATACTTGGTTCATGCACAAGTCATGTCGTGGTAATGATGATGCTCCAGTCAATTTTCTGATGGTTTAGCTGCTCCCTTCTCAGCCACACATTTTCATATTTGCTTAGGTGATGCTTTTTTAAACACTATAATGAAAATGCTGTTGCTTCCGAATGCAATAGCCTAAGGCAGTTAAAGAACTCTGAATTTGATTGAATCCTGATTCCTAAAAATATAGTGAAGGGAGACTTGTTTGCAGCAAGGGCTGTGACCTAACATCTGGAAGCCCCTTTTTAAAAGAAAATCGTTTAGAAATTCTTGTGGAAAAGTTTTTATTTCAGGTTTGATTTCCAATAATTCGTTATATAGAGAGAGCATTGCTGTTGGTATTAGTAATGAAATTTGTTTACACTTTTGAAAAGAAAGAAAATTATAATGGTAGGTGATTTATGTTAAGGAAAGGATGATCATTCTAGATTTGATTGGTATTGGTACCCAACCTGTTGCTTTTCTGCTTATTGTATTCCCAGCAAAGTGTTTTTGCAGTGTGCTATTAATTATTGTGTAACCTGTATGAAGGTTCTCTGAAAAGAGTTGTTGGTGCTATTTTGACTACTGTTATGTGGTATTAATTTCAAATTGATTGCTTATCAGCTGCTGGACCCTTGGATGCTTCCATGAGGTTTGTGTACATACAAATAAAAAACCAAATGAGATCTGTGGAAGAGGACTACCACCTTGAGTTTAGATTTATTTCTCAGGGACCTTCCTTAAGTATGTCTGATCACTTATATAAGGATTTAGGTAGCCCATGACTTCCATCAAGACTGTAAAAGACAGTTGCTGGTCCATGTGTTACTTTTATTATAGTAGTAGCTGAGAAAAGCTGCTTAGTTTCTGCTGAAACTAAGGCTTCCAGAGTGAAGTGAGTTGGGCCTAACTCTGAAATCTTGTTACTGTTCCTCAGCTGATGCCCTTATTGGTGCTGTTATTATTGAAAACTGGATATGCAATATCAGCTACCCAGTCAATTCAAATATGATTTTGCTTGTGGGGTGTTGTTTGTACTTAGCCATGTTGCTTCTTAGAACCATTATTTACCATGAAAATGGTATGTCAAGGATTGATATATTCATGGCACTGCAGCCTTGAAGCGGCTGAAGATGTTAGTGGCCAAATGCAACCCTTAAAATTACAAGATACAATCCCTAAGGAAGTCCTACTGGGTTTTTTTGATGGGGAAGCACAGGTCATACCTGCTTTCTCTCTCAGCTGCATAAATACTTTGTAATTGTGAGTCTGTTGTTAACCAAGCTTACTTGTGTGTTGGCAATTCCCAGAAGAGCCGTTTGAGAGTCACAAGGGTGCTTTTTGAACTCCACACCTAAAATGGGATTTGAACTGTCATTCTTTTCATTACTGGCCAGATGATTTTGTTGTGATTGAGTGGAAGTGAGGGAAATGAAGACTTTTTAATTAAGGCTTTTTGCAAGGAGAGCTATTTGTTTCATGTAAAAGCTGAATGTGAACTTTCTTCATATGTCAGAGATCTTATATATATACTTGAATCAATGTCATTCTCAGGTTTACTTGTCTTCTTGTGGCAGAGAGGACATTTGAAAGCTATTTGAAAACATATATTTCAAAACAAGATGATACTCTGGATAAGACATTGCTTTTTCTGTTTCGTAATTTAAGATTCTGTCATCTGTGCTAGAACTGTACTGTTTTTGAATGGAAGTAATTTGGAGTCATCAACTTAACTAGTAATTAAAGCTGTTCTTCCAGATATATGTTTGCGGATGCCAGTCAAAGGAAAGGAAATATGCTGTAATCTTCACCAGAGTCTGTAACAAAGTGTGTAAAAATAGCAATGGAAATGTGTCAGTAGAGAAACATTGCTGTTTGTGATCTTCCTCCATTGCTGTGTATTGTAGTTGTAATACAGCTTGCAGACCTTGACACGTTGTGAAGACACTGTGGGGAAGATGGAATACAGCATGTACTGTGTATCAGATGCAAAGTGTGGCTACACAGTTTGTGCTCTAATAAAAATACTGATGTAATTGCTGGTTTACAGTATATATGATACAGATGCTATTTGAATCTCCAGGCATATTCAGAGTTTTCTTGAAGTTTTTCCAAAAGATCTCATGGCATCTTGCCCTTAAAAAAAAGAGCTCAATCCTGAACTCTTCTATGTGTAGAGGGTACAGCAGTAAATCTAATAGTAATCAGCGGCAAATGCAGCAGTGTAAGTCCAGAAAATAGAGTACTTCACCTGACACTGTAACACAGACTCTTAAGAGCCTTTTGCTAGCAACAGTAAGGTTGTTTTTTTTTCACTGTGACTGTATTAACTTTATATGTTGGATGAAATATGAGCCTTTCCATATGTTTGCCTACTCCTTTAAAACCAGTAATATGTAGTACATTCTCTCTCCTTAAGGCTGATCATAGCATTTTCAAAATTCTGTATGATAAAGGGAAAATTTGACTGAACTGAGCAGTAGAAAATGTAAGCCTTTTAGGTGATCTTTGAGCTTGGCAGCAGGAGAGTCTCGGGAGGTGTCTTAAAGAAGCAGCTTGTGGAAGATGCTTGGAGAAAAATGGAGAGGGAGAAGTTGTTTGTAGAAATAGAAGTTTACTCTGCAAGCAGTAGGAGTTCTCTGTTCTTTTTCTTGATTGCCTTGTCAAAAGTGCAGAGGATAGAAAAACTTCTGAGGAAGGGTGTTCACAAAAAGGTTTGTCTAGGGTTACTATGAAAAGAGATTTGCAAAAACTGGTAGCGTTTGGTAGATGAGATAGTGAAGTGTGTTCTCAGTCATAAAAACTTCAATGATACTTTTTAGCTCTTCTCACTGTATCAAGGCAGCATATGTATTGTTCAGTTTCAGGCTTTTATTTTAGAAGTTGAATAGTTGTAAGCAGTGTACAATGGTAGGGATCCATAATATGTGGAAAAGTAATAATTTTTAACACTTTTAAGAAATGTAAGTAAATGTTGCTGCAGCACCGGAGAAGAAATTAAGAGGTAGGACTTATGGAGGGAGAACTGGCAAAATACATTCAAAATACAAAGAAGCTTCCTCAAAAGCTAAGCTGCTCATGGCACACAATGAAGCTGTGCTGTCAACAGGGTGCAAGATCTAAGAAAAGTCAGTAGTGACAGGATTCTGAACTACTATATTCAGGCAATGTGTCAGATACAAGAGGTAGTCATTTAAATTAACTCAAACCTGAGACAGGAACTTAATGACTAATGTGTACTCACAATTTCTGTAACCTGTTTTTAATGAATACACTTTTTATCTTTCAGAGATCCAGCTTACTTTGATGAAAATTGGCTGAACAGAATCAAAACAGAAGTAGGAGATAATTGGAGGCTGAAGGTATTTGACTTACTTTGCTTGTCTGTGAATCTGTATTTCAGTTCTTAATACAATATTGTGTCTAAATATTCGCACATTTCTGGATTACGATCTTGCTTTATAGACAGCATTTTGAATTTTAGACCATTTTAATTACACTTATTTGTTTTTATGTTGTATTGTCCTACACAGTTTTAGTAAAGACATTTTGAATTTGTAGATTTTTTTCAATGATTAAAAAGGAAAATATTAAAATAAATGTTATACATCAATTACCTCTCATTTTTCAAATGTTGAATGAGATTTTTTTTTAATGCACAGAGTGAAAGCAGGTTTTAAAAAAGCAGCTTTTTTGAGAAGCAGCTGCATAAAAATAAGAACATAATAAGCAATATATTTAAAGAAAAATGGCAAAGTGTTGCTTCCTTTTACTTTGTCAGCTCTGCAGAGCTAGTGAGTTTTAAGGGAAGAAGTCATATTTTTTCTCTGTTTCTACTCAGCATAGTTTTTAACCACAGTCTGTTTGCTGGGTCATTTGTGTCAGTTGGCATTCTAGTACTTCTCTGCAAACCTGAAGGAAATAGAATTTACAAGAACTATGAAAGAGGAACATTTTGCTTTAGAATCTGAAGAACACAGTCTCACATGCAGATGTTAGTGTAGTTTTTGACTAGTTTTGTTCAGAGAATGATGTATGTGCTTTTCTAAATTTCCGTTTTCAGCCTGACTAATTCGGGGGAAAAAAAATAGTTATGATTTTACTGTTAGTTCTTGTTTCCTGTAAAACCATTTTGTTCCAGCCACCAAAGCCCATTATGAGCATCTGGGGAAGGGCTACAACTGAAATGCTCTAGTACTTACAGGCTTGTCTACATCACTTTCTGAATTGCAGGGACACACAGACAGAATGCTGCCTGAGACAAAGACGGAGCACACTGCTGCTGTTTATGTTTTGACTTGGCCAGGAAACCTATCAGCATGGTTTCTGCTGTCTGGCCAGCTGTGTGAAGTCTGGAATACTTTAGAATGTTTTGTCTACTAGGGCTGCCAGCAAAAGTGAAGGTACATTGATGAGGATATATTGACTGACTAGTCAATGAAGACATGATCTCTAAAAAAGCTTTAGAACTCTTTTGTCTTCTGCTGCATGTAGAGCACTTTATATAAAAGAACTTCTCAAAGAATTGTGTGGAATTGCAAGTGAACAGCTGGATACAAGGTCTTACTTTACAGAAAAGTATTTTTGGGTGTTTTTTTCTAAGGAATATTGAAGTCTTGGCTGTTAAATATGGTGAATAACAAATTGAGAACTGCTTGTTATAATGGCATTTGAGCTGATTGAAAGTGGAGCAACAGCTTCTATAACTGTCGTATGGAGTTAGAGGAATAAATATTTTATTTTTATGTCTCCCACCAGTTTGGCAGATGTAAAAGCTTAGCAGGTGTGAAAAAAAAAGCTGAGTAATCTAGTAACTTGCTTATGTGACTGAGGTTGGAAAAGCATCAGGTCTAATTTCAGTTTCTTGCTGATGTCATTCCATCTCATTTTTCACATATCCATGTAAACAAGAACTAGAGACTGATTTTTGTTTTGTTTTGTTTAAGAAATATGTATAATCAGCTTTCTGTATACATTTTTATAGACCACTTCCCTTTTCATGAAGAATACTAAAAGGCACAAGTGTGATACTTTAACTATTGTTTTTTAATCAGGAAAGTAATCCTATACTTTGCCAACTGTTCTTTATATGTGAGTAAACATTATTAGTAGTCTAGTTTTCCAAATGCCTATCAGCCAATCCTTCACTTATAGTCTGGCTTGTAGGAACACTTCAGTCTGTGCATTTCTATACATAGAATTGTTGATCTTGGAAAAGACTTAAGATCAAATTAACTCTACCAAGTCCACACTAAACCATGTCCCTAAGCTCCACATCTACACCTCTTCTAAACCACCTCCAGGGATAGTAGCTCAACTGCTTCCCTGGGCAGCCTATTCCAAAGCTTGACAACCCCTTCGGTGAAGAAATTTTTCATAATATCCAATCTAAACTTCCCCTGGTGCAACTTGAGGCCATTTCCTCTTGTCCTGTCCCTTGCTAATTGGGAGAAGAGACTGACCCTCACCTCACTACAACCTCCTTTTAGAAATACATTCATTACTAGATTTAAGATGTGGGCATCATACTTGCATGACTCTAGAATTGAGCTTTCCCGTCATACTTTAAGAAGTGCCATGAGAAGTGATAATTGGATTATCTCAAATGTTGTGATAATGAGCTGCATTATTTTCTTGTTGCTAAACATGGTCACTCTTTGCCTCTGATGCCATCTGGGATAACATGTACAAGCTCTCGGTATCTTGAACCACATAAAGGAGCCAGTCTAGAAGGGGAAATACCTAAAAACAATCTAAAATGTAGCGTGTAGGAAGTTTTGCTTTGTGAAACAGTGTTTAGGAGGCCTGGTAGAGGTTAATGTAGGCCTTGTATAGCCCACCTAACCACTGTTCATACAAGTACTCAGAAAATGATAGAATCATAGAATTGTTAAGGTTGGGAAAGACCTTTAAGATCAAGTCTAGCCATCAGCCTAACACCATCACTGTGTTCACCACAACCCATTATGTCTCCAGGTGCCATATCTGCACATTTTTTGAACACTTCTATGGATGGTGACTCTACTATTTTGCTAGGCAGTCTGTTCCAATGCTCTACAACACCTTCCATGAAAATTTTTTACTTAATATTTTATCTAAAACTTACCTGGCGCACCTTGAGGCTGTTTCTTCTTGTCCCGTCACTTTTTACCTGGGAGAAGGTAACAAGTGATGTGATTTGTTAATTTTAAGTTGTGTATTGTCCTGTGTGGAGAAGAACCAAGAACATAAGGCTGAGGTGGGTTTTTTTGTTTGTTTGTTT
>VWZW01007548.1:768006-781922 GCA_013397115.1 Edolisoma coerulescens
GGGTTTGTTTTTTTTTTTTTTTGTTTGGTTTGATATGATTTTGGTTTTCGTATTTTTGTTTTGTTTGTTTTTTCCTTTTTGAGGGGGTTTGGTTTTCAGAAAGCATTTTGCTTTCTGGTAACTGCAATGTTTTTGCTGTTGCTGTACCATTAAAAAAAAAAAAATCACAGGGATGTTTTTATATTCTTGGTTTCAGGGCAAGTTGCCAGACTTGAGAAATTGAGCAATGCACAGGAGAGAAAAAGGGAAATGTTAAAACTTGGGGAACTTGCAAAGTAGGAACCATTCAGCAAGCATTCTTGTTATTAGAGCTGACCAGATCTTTGTCTACGGTGTTTAGTAGAGAAATGTTGTTATTTCTTCAGGGTTAAAATTTCATGGTCATAGCATACATCAGTGTACGTAGTAATTTGTGTTTTCCCTTAGGCAACAAAAAAACTTTTCACTGCTATCTTATCTGCAATTTTATGATGGTTTACAAAAAAGAAAAAGCAAAGACATTAACTCTTTCCTCATGTACAATGAATACTTCTATATAGTCCAGGTTTAAATTGAGTACAACGTAGTATTTCGTGGCTGAGGAAGATGACATCTTGAACATAAAACCTTAATTCAAAATGAAAAACAGCCTAAAAAATAATTTGATTGCCAAAATTTTGCAGAAATGAAATTCCTTAATCAAGAAAAAAGTTACTGATTAGTAACATACACGTTAGTTTTGGCAGTTAGAGAATAAACTGTTGGCTGTCTGAGGGATGGCATAAAATTGTCACCCTTTGCCCCCTGTCCCCTTCCATTTGGTGTGGGAAGCTTAGGAAAGGAAGGAAATGCATTGGTCAGCTTGATTTCTGACTTTTTCTTCTGAACTTTTTGTTTTGGCATTGGAACTACAGCATCAATTTAAAGTACAATTTTATTGATGTTTATAGTAGCAAGCTATGTTAATTCCATTACTGAATAACAGGAACCACTAAACTTTGGGCACCTGCTACAGTTTGAATGCCGTTCGTTTGGTACATGGCAAAATGGAATAACCAATGAATGCTGTAATCTAAGTAAACGAATCTGATTTCTGAGAATTAATTTTGACTACCAACAGTTGTACTGTTACGATAGCGCTGAATTCTTCTACAGTACAGGCTGAGTTGACTGGTGGAGTAACAGCAGCTAGTTTTCAGTGTACAGCATCATTTTTCTACTACTTTCTGGTTCTTTTGGAGGAGAAGGGAGCACTTTTACCAGCCTTTTTGAAGGTGTTTATCTGATAAGGCTGGAAGCCTGTCATGTGAATGTTTCTTCTACAAGTGAGAAGCAGGGATTATAGGTGTATTGGAAGCCAACATTCATTTCTGTCAAAAAATTAATTAGCAACTACGTATTTAATTCTCTTTTGATATAACCTTAACTCCTAAGTCAACAGTATAAGTTGAATGTGGGAATGCTCTCTGTCTTCGGAGCTACATTTGATTTTTCTTTCCTTGTCATTTAATTCAAAGAAGTGTCTGTAAACATTCTTTTGGGATTCTTTTTTGTAGAAGACAGTCTGAAGGGAGATAACCTAGTCTTTCTCTGGGTTCCATCTATAATCAGTGATGAGACATGCTCCTGCTAAATGCAGTTTAAACCAGAAACCAAATGCCTGTGAGAGTGATGCAAACAATGCACACACGTGCTCCTTCCCCTTCTTGGTGTGTGCACACACCCACCCACACCCCCATTCCCACCCACCCCTCACCCCACCTGTTAACTGCAAATGGGTAAAAATGTACCTTAATGAGATATCCAAAGCTCATTGGTTAAGAATTCACACACCACTTGGAAGTGTGCCCTAGCAACACTTCTAGAGGTTATTCAAGATCTGAAATAAAAAAAGAAAAGCCAATTTATTCAGAGCCTTCAGCACAAACAGGGTTTCAGTCATACATGTGATATAAGGGTAATGCAAAATTGGGGACTGACTGTCATAATGTTGGAGAAAAAACAAGAAGTTAGATAACCCATGCTTCCTCTTTACCAACAATCACAAGCTTA
This sequence comes from Edolisoma coerulescens, assembly GCA_013397115.1. NCBI lineage: Eukaryota > Metazoa > Chordata > Aves > Passeriformes > Campephagidae > Edolisoma > Edolisoma coerulescens. Next base: position 770,038 of record VWZW01007548.1, read on the forward strand.
AGGGCATTTTCTATTGTCCACTTATTGGCCTTTCCCTTTGTTGCGCAACTGTGTTTGTAAAGAGTGAAATCTAGACAGACTGCCCTCACAAACCTGAGGCTGGAAACAGTAAGTAAATTGTAATTAATTAGAGATTTCATATGACAAATGAGAATAAAAGAAAAAATAGGAGAAAAACTGAGCAACCAAGTCATGTGGTTTTGGCAGATCATATAATCTTTGCTTTCATTCCAGTCAGTTTATCAGGTTAATGCTGTGTAATAAGCATCAGTCTCATACTAAACACTGTGTGCTTAGTATGTTGTGCTATACTAAAGCTAAGATGGCTGTTAGTTGAGAGGGTAGTGATAATTTGATGTAGAGAACACCCACACAACTCTGCTGTGGGTATTAGTGGAATTTAGGTGTTCAAAGAAGGAGTGAGAATATTCAGGTTGCCTTTGTGAATGCATTAGCTCAAAGCAGATATACTGTCATTCATAATGTGAGATTGGGAAAGACAGAAAGGCCAGATGGTAAAGAGATTGAAAATGGATAGAGGTTTGTCTAGAAATACTTACTGGTCCATCTATTGTGAACTGCAACAAATTTTTGAGGTGGAATAAAGCATAGTTGTTGCTTTTTTTATGCCAGTAAGCTTCATGTCTTTTCCAGCAGAAGTATGGCTGCAGGGAAGGGATGTTAAAAGGTGTTGGGAGGGTAGAGTGTATATTATTATGGAAAAGGAAGAACTCAGGTTGCTGATGCAAGCAAATAGGCGTCCCATGTGGTCAAGGGCTGATGTCCAAACAATGATTTAGTACTTTATAGTCATAATCTATATTGGAAATTCTGTCTGTTGTGTTCTGCCATTGCATAATTTAATGGTCTTTGTTAACTACAGTTAGGTTTTCCCTATGTGCTTAAGAAAGTGGAAAGTAATTCTGACCAACCATCACATGCTGTGACTTAAATTCTGATTTAATTTGTTGTCTTTAACATTTTCTTGGGCTATTGTTCCTTTTCATTCGGCTGCTTGAGGTCTCTTTATGCTTTGACCTCATAAATGCTACTGGAACTACTCAGTTGAATTTCAAAGTACAAAATATTAGTGGTAGTTTCCCTATGATGATCCTCTCTGCCAGGGACAGTAAAACCATCTAAGTATATTCACTGCAAGCCAGTTAGAAAAAAAAATTGAGAGCCATCTGAGTAATACTGAAGATCATTGTTAAGTTTAAGTCAGTCTTAGTCTTAAAAGAAGTCTATAAAGAAGCTGCTTTAACCTCACAACTCTCTGATTGTGTGCCAGATACAAAGATGGTACAGTTAATTCTTGAAAACAAGCTACCCTGGTACTGTTGATTTTCAGTGGAATAAAACAGGACTGCAAAGATTTCTTTTTCAGTTTGTTTGCTGTTCTCTTCTTTCAAGTATGCTGCCCTACATGCTAGTTTTCATGACAAATTTTGATCAATATTGGTTTTGTTCCAGTGTCTCAACTCTAAGCTCTATGAAAGTTACATGGAGAAAGGTGGCTATTTGTGTTTAAGGGATTTTAATTCAAAAATCCTTACAAGGAGAGGGGAAAAGAAGTATTTCACAGGTGGATACTTTCCATTTGGTTTCTCATTTTTTTGGGATTATGTTCAAGTTCAAGGTTCCTCACAATATTCTCATCGGTAAACTGGACTTAAATTCTGCAACATGGCCCTTGCGTTTCTGTGGCTCTTTCTGCAGCACACTCAGGTAAATTATAAACCAGAAGATTTTAATTAATCAAGTTTGAAAATTATATTCCAATCAGTGCAGTATTCTTTGTGGTGATTTGACATAAAAATAAAGTTTCCTAATTTCTTTAAATTCTTAAATCTGTTGCAGACTTTGGTTATGATTGTGCTTTGCCTTTGAGTGGTGGTCTTGGTTGCTCTTGGGCAGACAGCTAAGAAATAGTTGTAGTTCTAACAGAACCATACTGTATTGTGTGTAATAGTACAGAAAAAGTATGTGCTTTGGTGTAGAAGGCGTAAGCTGCCTATTTGCTGTTAGGGGAGAGACAGTGAATGTTCTCACATACTTGCTATAATGTAGCAGCTTCAGTTCTCATTCTAGATTGTCAGGGTATTTGATGTGTCACTTTTCGGGTCCAAATGAATTTTTGTTTCTTGTATGACTTAAAATTCAGTCATTATGGAGACAAGTCAGAATGTTCCTATATCTTAATAAGGAATCAACTTCTGGCACTTGTGTCCAAAAGGGAGTGGATTAATAGGAGTGAGATAATCAGATCGTTACCACTTCGGGTTTCTTGTTAAAAATCTTTTCATACGTGTAGCCTGTTCTTTCTTGAGTTTGGCTTTTAGTTTCATCACCTCATTTTGTTTGTTGACCACACTGAAGTGTTGAGTTTGTCCCTGGATTTCAGTATCATGTTTCCTAACAACCATCAGGTTGTTTGAATGGTAAATAACTTCTGTCAGTGGACAGAATCTCCTTACTGGGTATTTTTGGAATGCAGTCAAGAATATAGAATTTATCGTGGGCTTCAAAGGCAGTTGGAACTTGAGAGGTTTTGCACTCCCTTCTTTGTAGTTCCACAGTTTGCTGCTATGGCTACTGCGGTCAGCAAGAGAACTTTGTGAATCCTATTTTCTATCAGTTTTAGTCTTTGCAGATCCTGTTTAAACTTCAGTCATAGAGTCATTTAGGTTGGAAAAGATCCTTAAGATCATAGAATCCAACCATAAACTAGCAAGTCCACCAGTAAGTCATGTCCCAGTGCACCACATCTACACAGCTCTTTGCACACCACAAGGATGATGACTCAGTCATGTCCTGGGTAGCCTGTTACAATGCTTGGTAACCTTTTTGATAAAGAGATGTTTCCTGATACCCAATCGAAACTCTTCCTGGCACAACTTGAAGCCATTTCCTCTTGTCCCATCTTTTGTTACCTGAGAGATGAGGCTGACCCCCACCTGGCTACAGTCTCCTTCCAGGGAAGTGTAAAGAGTGTATAAGGTCACCTCTGAGCCTCCTTTTCTCCAGGCTAAACAACCCCAGCTCCCTCAGCCACTCCTCTGTCCCAGGAAACAGTACACTGCTACTATTACCTAAATTCTTTTCTTAAATACTTGGACTGTAAATGGTGGTAATTGGTAGCAGTTACTTTCAGTAAAGATTCTTTTTTTTGGTCTAAATTTCTCCTTTGAGACCCATGGGCATTTTTTGTTATTTTAAACACACTCTTTATTTTCACAAACTTGGTGCAAATGGATTTTTGCTGGGAAGGGAGCAATACTCAGTAGTAGAGAAATGTGACATACATTCTGTACAGCAGGAGGTACTTAACTGGTGCCATTTTGGTTGTGCAAGTGAACAGAAACTACCTTTGTATAGCAGTGAAGTCATCACTGAGAAATGTGAATTTTGCCAGATACTCTAGGACAGACCTTCATTTGTAAAAGCTGGGAGGGGGTACAGAGAATGACAAGAAAAAAAATGAAAGAGCTAAGAGGAATAATTAATGAGAAAAACAACAAATTAAACTTATATAGGTTGGGAATAAAGGATGATATTGAGCAGTAGCTGGTTTTGGTTTGGAAGAGGTTTATCTTTGCAGAAAGTAGATTACTAGGATACTTGAAGAGAAGAAGGGAGGAAAAGAATGTTTCAACTTCTGGATATGAAGATAATCCTAAGATAAACAAGTACTCTAAAAACATTCATGCTGTAGTATCTGATTTAAAGCCTATCCAAGACAATGTTATATTTTTCATAAATTTAAATAGGTTCTGTGAACTAATAAATATTTGTGATCACATCTGGAAGTCTGATCATAAGGGCCTCTTGCATAACTTTCATGGTTCTAAATTTAACTGTGGATAAATAGATGTAATAATATCTTTCTTTTATGTGATTCTTCTGTGATTACCTACTTTATGATCATTTCTCTGTAATTTATTCCCTGTATTTACTGTATTTCCTCCTCCTTGTCAAACAGATAAGCAACCTGAAGAAAATTTTAAAAGGAATACTGGATTACAACCATGAGGTAAGAACCATTTTAAGTAATCTACATCTACTTGCCTTTTGAGTTATGTATTTTAGTTAACCTGTTGAAGATGAATTGTATTCTGCAGGCTAAATTCTGATGTTTTCTTGCAAACATTTTGGCATATATAATGATTCATCACCTATTCCCTAGTCTTGGCCTTCTTTAAAACTTCTCACCTGCTTAGTGAATACTCAGGAGTTCTAGGGAGGCCTGATATGCAAGTTCTGCCAGTATATGGCTTTACTGACTTATGTTCTGATGATGGATTCTGTGTCTGATGTGCTGTAATGTACCTGTGTCTAATTTTTTTCCCCTCCTCCTTGGCAGCTGAAGTCTGCTTTTTTCTTTATTTTTCTCTTGAGGAGAGTAAGAACATGCCTCTCCCTGCATTAAGATTTTAAATTAAATATTTTAATTCAGGGATTGTCATTGGACTCAACCCTCATCATTCTCTCTTATTTTGAGCAAACTCAGCACTTAATTACTCCAGAGGAGACGGAGTACTGTATTTTTTCTTTCAGTGGTGAATCTTCAGGTGAAATACACTTTCAGTGATGTTTGAGACAAATCGACCTGTACAAGCGGCAGCACAAAATTCATAATATATATGTTCCAGACATTGCTTGTCTCAGAATATTGTCTTCTCATAAATACTTCAGAGATTAGGTTATTTGTTAATAAATAAACTGAAGTATTTCAGAAAGAAAAATTTGTCTTAGGAGGTCATCGTGCGTAAATGGTTCGGTATCCGTGTTTAAATAAACGTTGAAAATTGGTTAAGCAAGCTGGTCATAACTGGAAATACTAAAAAGAAACAGATCAGCTTTTTTTATGGAAAATTAATATTACTAAGACAAAGTGATGCAAGCTTCTTTTTGATTGGTTAGTATGTATGATGATTGAGTCTCTGGTGTGAAAACTTTAGTATTTGGCAAGTTCTGAGCTGTTTCAAGCTGATTGATTTCTGCAAAGGTAGTGCACATTTATAAATCTGTCTGGATTTTGGTTTTGGTTGTTTTTTTTCTGCTGAGGCAATGCTGAGGGTGTTAGTAGAGATGATCTGGATTCTGCTAATGAATTCTGCTTATGTTTTCCTCAGCATGATTCCCTCACCCTCTACTAGAATATAGATGTGTATGTGGATTTTACCAGATGTAGCTAAAAGCCATTGAAAAATGTGCATGTTAATGTTGTTCATCTTCAAAAATTCAGAAATTTGTATCGCGTTCAGAAGAACAATGTCCCAGTAGAAATGCTACATTTGCTGTCTTTATCAATTCGAGTATGGAGGAACAACAAGCCTAAGTTAATTATTTATAGCTTTCATGCTTTGTTATGCCTCAGTTAATCTTGCTGCAGAACTCTGCTGCTCTGGAACTGAAAATTTAAATTTTTTTGTAAATGTATTATATTTTTGTTTTTTGGAAATGGTTTAAGTGCTGTTTTTCATCTCAAGATGGTTATTGTAGAGTCTATCCTTCATTTTCATATTTCTTTCAGGGCTTTTGGTGGTTTGGGGCTTTTTAATAAATTTTTTCTCTTGTTTATTTCAAACTCTGTTCACACCTTCACATCCTTGGCTTCTACATAGTGCCTGCCAATTTGCCTCTTCTCTTCAGCTTTCCTCAACAGAAGTTTTATTGTCAGTAACTATGACGTCACTGTAGTGTTGTTAACTTAAACCTAGCATTATATTTGAAAGAAATTCAGGAACTACAGATCAATATATAAATGCATATCAGGTACAAAAAATACTGTATTCTACTGTATTATTGCAATCTATATACAATGGTAATATTTTCCATTGTGCTTGATGCATTCACAGAATTCTTATGACCTAAAGGAAGTCTCTTCCAACAAGAGTGAATCTGGGTCCTTTAAAGTATACAGAGATTTTTAGAAGTGTTGAAGTTACTTCTTTGAGAAACCTGCTTAAAAATCCTACCTACAGCACAAAACACACCATACATAATCAGAACAAAACCACAACACTTCTACAAAGCCCAACTCCACTAAACTTTAGAATGGTTTGTTTTCTTTGTATTCTTCATATACACTATGTTTTTTGTAAGTGCCTTAACCTGATTTCTGTTTTTCTTGGGTATTGCGCAAAAAAGAGCATGCAGCAAACACATGACTGATTCCCTCTATAGTCATTGTTTCCTTATTGCACCCTGTTTAAGAAGTTACAGTTTCTTTTTATCTGCAATTAATGTGTCAGAGATGTGTTTAATTCCAAATTTCATATTCATATTTTCTACCCTCTGTTCAGTAAAGAGCAATTTAGCAGAATTGTCTAGTTCCTTCTACTGACAATCATTAATCCTTAATGATCTTTAATGGTAAATCAGATAACACTAATTGTGAGTCACATGGGCTTTTGTTTTGCGGGGCCTTTTCTTTCTTTCTGCATGTGGGCTGTTTAATTACATATCATTGTACTACTACCTCAGATTATCTTCCATGGAACAGCTTTCTTAGCTGCAAGACTTGCCAGATATCCTTACATTTGCTAAAAGTGTGAGATCTATTGATAAGAGTTTTTTACTGTCTTGTATTTGTCGCCTGTCAGTGTTACATATATGTACTGTATAGGTGAAATAGTTAATTTTCTGACTTTGTAGTTGTAAGAAATGTCAGATTTGTGTGTAGTATCTTATGCTACAGGTGATGTTTTTAGTTGGATTTTTTTAATGGAATGCTTTAAAAAAAATTATTTAGCCATGTGGAGGCCTGCTTTTGTTAGCTTTCTTACCTGAAGAAAAACAGTCTTGCTAAGTGTTTATCTAGTAGTTGCTTGTGAGTTGAGACAGTCATGTTTGTCTTTTCCCAAATTCTATTTGTATCAAATGGTATGATTTAATAGTGGGATGTTAGGTATTAGGCAATTTAGTTTGTTTTGAAGGTGTATTCAAAACTATGGTAAAGTAGGAGTGAATTGCTCTTGTCAATTCTGAATCATCTTCGTATGAAGTAAATGGGTATGTATATGTGCAGTGATACAGACATGTATGTACTTGGTCTTAATGCAGATTCTAGGGCAACAGATAAATGACTTCACCCTTCCTGATGTTAACCTGATTGGAGAGCATGCTGATGCTGCGGAGCTTGGGAGAATGCTTCAGCTTATTTTGGGATGTGCTGTGAATTGTGAACAAAAACAAGGTAATAGATTTTGAAAACATGTTTTCTTGGTTATTGTTCAACTGCTAAGGAGAAAAATTATATTTCTTGGGTTTCTCTCAGAAACAGTTTGGTTTCTTTTAATGATGGCATTATTTTGTCCTGCAGATAGTAACTGTTGTTTTGTTTTAAGCTTCACTATTTTTGGAGACTCAGACTGGAATTGAATTTACTTCCAACATACATATTTTCAATTTTGGTTTGCTGAGCTAAAAATCAGTCTACAAAGAAAAAAATTCTTGGGTACACCTTTTAACCATTTGTGAGGCAGATCGGGATACTTAAGAATGGAAAAATCTAATTATTGCATTATTCAGCATGACTCTTGATTTTAGAAATGCATTCCAGGCATCATCTTACTACATGGCCAAAAGCCATCAGCATGACTGGTTCTTGGTCTGAAGATATGTCTGGTTTGGTCTAGGATACTGTAGTTTCTAAGATGTTTGTTTCTGTGGGTTTGGCAAATAGAAAAAAGTAATGCTGGCAACCATGCCCTTCTGAGCAACAGCTGAATATGGAGCACGATATCATAAGGGCATCCAAAAAGTCACTTCAGGCGTTTTGCCTGACGATTGAATCCCACGTCAGCAGTCCCTGAAAGAGAGTCCTGCCTCTCTACCCCCATGGCACTGACTGTAATTCTGACCTGCACAAATACAATAGAGACCCATTCATCTTTCTTAAAGATGCTGCAGAGGATGTGATGAACAATGGAGATGTTTTTTAAAGCGTGCCACATCTCATGTTCTAAACTTGCCTTGGGTGCAGGCTCCTTATTGTTACCTAGTTACCTTAAATAACACTTAATTCAAGCCAGATGAAGGTAATGGCAAATGCAAACATTTGTTCTAAATACTTAAAACAGGAAACATAGTCATGTGTGGGAAAAATAGATGTGTGGGAAAATGAGATTTTTTAAACTGTATTTACATTACAGTTGCATCAAATATGTGCCTCTTCCAGATTTAGCTCATTTTGTGTTTGATGGCTGCCAAGATTTCAGGCCTTTGTCTTCCTCTTGCTTGGTGCATCTTAGCTTTTACAGCTAGTTTCCCCTTTCCAGTTTTCTTAGGTGACTGAATCACTTTGGTTTCTCCTTCTGAAATTGCTTTTATTCTCTTAACCAGGAAGCAGTCTGGCTATTCTGTTAATTAAAATAGAGATAATGTTCTTTTGCAAGTACATAAATAACTCTGGTTTGTTAAGCCTCCTGTCATCTCTGTTTTATATAAAATTATCTTCCTTTTGGTGACTGTTTGTCATCTTCAAGTGGGAAGTGTATCTTATTCTTGTGTCCCCTTTACTCATTCAGTCTGGATATTAAAAATGCACATGTTTGAAATACCAGAACAGTCTAATTTTATGTACTTTGAGTGAGATTCAGCATGAGCAAATTAACCACTCGAAGGTGACTTTTTCCCAGCTTCTTTCTCTTAATCACATCATTAAAAGAATAAAGGAGATGATGATTGACTGGAAACTGTATGATGCTGGGCAAGTCATTTGCTCCTTGACTTAGTCTAAATGTCAGAATTTGTTCTTCTGACTTGTATCATCTTACAAGGTACCTGTTGTGTAGCTCACATGTACACATAGCTGAAGACCTAAAAAGTGGAGGGGACTTAATTTGTGAGGAAATAAGAACAGACACCAAGAATGAACATGAAAATGCTTTGAGATGAGGATGCTGTAGGAAGGCCGGTTGTTATTGTTACACTTACAGGAAAGGATAACCTATACGTGGATTGTGTACTTGAAGAGCCTGAATAGTTTGGGAACAAAGTGAGAAAAGGATAGAATTAGTTATTTCAGAAGTGTGAGATGCCAGGGGAGGGGAAAAAAGGTAATAATGTACTCTTTTCATTGTTGTAGAGTTCAAATAAGCATGGTGTTATGTCTGAACAGACTTCCGATAAAATCTTGTTGAGTTTGTTGGGGTGTAACTTGACTGATGATTATGCATTTCAGTGTCATCCATGGCACCTAGTCATTTTGTAGGAAGGATGCAGCTTCTGATCTTACCTTCTATGACTTGAGTTTCAACATTGACATTTCAGAATGCTTTTATTTTCAGAGTACATCCAGACCATAATGATGATGGAAGAATCAGTTCAACATGTTGTCATGACAGCCATTCAGGAGGTATGCTGGGATACCCACAGTATGTAAAAGTTCAGCCTTTCAGTATTTTACAGTAGTTTGCTTTTTCCCACTTAGGAAAAACTTAGCTGGAAATAAAGAAAATAAGGGACATAGATTTTGTCTTTTTACAGTGAAAAATTTCTTTTTCCTTAGAAAAATCTTGCTTTATGTCAAGGAACTCTGGTTGAATGTCCCACTTTTCTTTAAATCTAGAAGACTGGAACTTCTAGATATTTTTGATACTGGGTTCCCTTTCCTTTTCCTTTCCCACCCTGTGTATCCTGAAGTGCACTTGATTGATTTTATATGGATAACCAGTTACTGAAGAATTTTGTCAGAATTTGTACCTTGAGACTGCAAAACTCCATGAACTGTTAAAAATTTTTTTTTAATATAGTAGACAAGTGAAAAGAAAGAGAATTGGGTAACAGTATTCTTTTGTCAGCTGTAGTGTTATGAACAGGGGAATGATATGTAATATGAACATATATGAATAATACAAGAGGCTGGTATGTTTTTACAAGTCAGTGAGTATACTGCAGTGCATTTTGTAGAAGTGCTCTTCTGTGGTAAATCAAAACCATAATGTTAGCCACTGAAGCCCCCGTGTGACTTCTAAGAAATCCAGAGTGCCTGTAAGAGAAATGCCTATTGGTCTGTAGATGTTTACTGCAGGGCAGGCCACTGGGGAAAGCAGGAAACCACTAGTGATCTCATTTCTTCTGAACCTGAGCAAGAGAAACGAAATTCACATTGAGCTTTAGAGCACTGTCTCCTCTCTGTAATGTCTGAATAGAGAAAGAGACATCAGTGATCCTAAAAGGGAATCTGTCCCCAGTCATCGCTTTGGCCAGTGCTGTATCCATGCAGTCATACATTCAGTTGTCTGTGTGTGGACTGCTGTCTGTAACATGCCGGAGAGGACTTTTGAAATGAGCATCAAAAGAATCATTATCTAAATCATCTTCCAGTCAGTGCTGCCAAGCACCAGTTTGCTGGAGTTTTGGGGTATTCTATTTTTTTGCAAGTTTTGTAACTGTAATATACAGTGTTTTGGTGGATTTTTCTGGTGTTTTTTATTAAACTCAAATTTTAGCATCACTGTATTCTGCACCACCTTGAAATAAAAAACCTTCCTTTATCTTCCTTCTTTGTGTTAAAAATCTATTTGATTTTTATTAAAGTCTCCTTCATTTGATAAAATAGCTAAACTTGAAGCAGCTCATAATTTTCAGCATTTGATGAGTAGACTTTGAACTTGTTCAGTGTTTGTGCCCATTCTCTGAGATGATGAGTAGGAGTAGGAAGAAATCATAGGGTAAGAGTCTGTTTTTCTGGAACAAACTTTTGAAATTTAATGAATCAAAAAGCTTACTATTCAGCTACTGGCACAGTTCTGAGTGATTTTAATGCTACTTTCCAAGCTGCTTGGAAATTGAAGGCATTTCAGGACCAAGTGAGGAGGATCTCAAGGGCTTACTGAAGAGGCGAGAAAGTGTCTCAGAGTTGGACACACTTTACAAGCAAGGCCTCTCCACTATTTTTCAATGGGCTTGTAGTTTGGAGAGGTCCCAGTCAGCTGGAAGCTGGCAAATATTATTCCGGTTTTCAAGAAGAGAAAGAAGGAAGACGCTGTCAGTTACAGGCCTGTCTCACTTCTGTGCCTGGTAAAAACAGGGAGAAGGTTATTCTGGGAGTTAGATCATAGCCAGCACAGATTGACATGGGGAGAGTCTTTAAAGGGGTGAAACTTCCTGGGATTTTGTAAGGAGGTTTTTCTATTTCTTAGACTCATAGCAACTCTTAGAATTCAGGTGACTTAGAAAAAGCAGTATGTAGGAAATTAGCTATATATGCATATTTGAAAAGTTGGTATGTCACCTAATCCAAACATTTCAAAGCATTTGACATTCCAGGTACTCTTCAAAATTAGGTATGTCAGAAGACCTCTCTAAGCTTTACTGATGTGTTATGTAATTAATTTTTCTGTTTCAGCTGAGCACATAAAAATTTTTTATGATGCTTCTTCAGGTATCATAAATCATCTTACTCATTAAAGCATTTCATGAGGCACAGTAGAACAAGTTTCCTTTATTTTTTTTTGCATGAAGAAGCTGATTCTTTAATGGAAGAAGCACCATTTTATATTCTAAATTTTATTCAGTTATCTAGTTTTTTATTAACTTTTCGTTCGTTATAATTTTTTTCTTCACCTATTTAAATGTTTAAAATATGCCTTGTGCTCCATAAAGGTGTTATAAATGAAACAGTGCTTTTCTGTTAGTTTTTCAGTGTGGTCAAATTGATCTGGTATGTTGTCACCACTTAGATTCTTAGATGCTAATCTGCAATTATAGGTATCAAAATGCAAGTTGTGCACAAGATACAAGATTGAATATATTAATATGTGTAATATAACAGGGGGGTTTTATTTCATAATTTTCAGATTTTTTAAAGGCCAAAAATATTTTCTTACAGAAATTGTTTTGGCCATTATGTATTCCCCTTTCCCCCCCCTTTC
>VWZW01007550.1:2238-59188 GCA_013397115.1 Edolisoma coerulescens
GATGTCACATGGTCTGGAATATCCCTTTGGTCAGTTTGGGGCACCTGCCCTGGCTGTTTCTCCTCTCAACCTCCCATGTACCCCCAACTTCCTCGCCAGCTTGGCAGTACGAAAAGCAGAAAAGGCCTTAGCTCTGTGTAAGCCCTGCTCAGCAATAACTAAAACATCTCTATATTATCAACTCTGTGTGCAGCACAAACCGAAAACACAGCCCCATTCTAGCCACTGTGAAGAAAGTTAACTCTACCCCAGTAAAAACCAGCATACCCCAGCTCACCTCAAGCCAAGCACCACTGAGGCTGGCTGCTGGGCCATGCCTTGGGCTGCCCTGTGTCCCTTTCCAGGCAAATTTCAAAGAGCCAAACTCCCCAAGCCAACCTTCCCCCTACAGGGGACTGGGTCCCTTGTGCCCTTCCTGTGGTGGGCTGTCCCCAGGGCACTGCTTGCCAATGCTTCCCCAGCATGTACCACTTTACAGAGGGGAATGGCTCCTGCAGAGCAGCACCCCACACCTTTCTGCCAGCAGTGCTTCCGGCTGCTCCATGGGCTGGACCACCTCACTGCCCAGTGAGACCCAGCAAGACCTGCTGGCAACACACTCCTCAGCAACATTGGGAGAGCAGTCTTAGAAATCTGTGCCCTCAGTACCCCACCATACTGCCATTTCTTTTCTTCCCCAAACTGATTATAATTTCAGAGGAGGATTACTTTGAGAAAGATGGAACAAACTTTTAAAATACATTAACCAAACAGTTAAAGCATAAACATCTTTGCATAACTACAGCACACTGTTTCTCTTAAAATAGTTTTTAAACCAGAGCAGTAGCATATCCAGTGTCTGGGCAGTTCCTGAAAGCCTTTCCAAAGTTAGGGGAGGGTTTTGCTATTCTCAGTCAGAAAGCAAGAGGGCAGCAACCTCCAGTTTAAGAGTGAGTTAACAAGGCAGAAGAATCGTGAAGCGGTCAGTGCTCAGCAGCAAATGTCCGTGTTTGTATTAAAAAAGAATTGCTAGAACTAAAGTCCCTGTTTTAGTAGCATGGTACTTTATTGACACTGATTTATTTTTGTGCCAGCACTCATAAAACTTGGCAGACATCTGGAAGGATATTTATAATTAACAGAAACTCAAGCAGCTCCCCCTAACAGGCAGGTATAATTGAGACCTTGGACACGTTTTAGCAGGATGCAGGTTAAAATTTATGACCAGAATTGCTGACACATCACAGTTAAAAACTTTAAAAGACTGAAAAAAGTCCTCACAATGTTCACTTGCAACCCAAAGAAACCTGAAAAAGGTGTAAAATGTTTCTGGAGGAGAGCAAATATGACAAGCCGTTGTACAGAGCAGTAATGCAAGGGCAATGACAAGTCCTGTGACAGGAATGGCTGATGAGGAGTTAGGAAGAGGATGGAGGTACCAGCAGTGGCCAAAGACTGGGAAGCTGAAGAGAGCGTAGAAGAAAAATGTATCACCCAGTCAACTGAAGCAGTCTCCTTTCCTGTAACAGTTCTGATGGAGTCTCTTCAATACTGGCATGTCCTAGAGGAGTACTGTTTCCACACCTTTGTTGCAGATATGCTGAGGCTCTGTCAGATGGCCTCCTCAGCCTCCATAAGTTTTTTCTGGACCAGAGATGTTGGGGTTTGACTGTGGGGACTGTGGCTTATGAGATTGAGAGTCATAGAAGACTTGCTCTCAGCTCTGCTCCATGTTTTATAGGGGAGCCTGCTGCATCAGAGGACACAAGCCATTCCTGTTGCGACAGAAAGATATGGGAGCAGGACCTTCGATGCAAGGTTGTGTAGTGACCATGTGACTAGATTAATTTGTTTCAACTTGGCCAGTTTGAAGCAGGACGGGCAAGATCTGTATGTCATTGCTGCTGGGAATGTTTTGTGACTTCTGAGCTGCTTGTGCTTTGGAAATTGCAGGAGGGAAAGCTTCTTTGAGCCAGGAGGTCCTGACTTCAAAACAGTGTGCAAATGAGTGGAGTTGTGAGCAGCATCCCCAGAAATGCTGGGCTGACAGCAGCCTCATAGTTATCCAGCTCAGACTTGAGGACACTGCTTTGGCAGGAGTGCCAGCACTTGCCTGTGAGAGTGGCTGATTGTGGTAAATGATCACTGATTAACAGCACAGATTGGCTGAGGGAAGCCCTGAAGGTGACAGGTCTTGTCCCTACCTCATTTTCCGGTGTGGAGTGAGGTGTTGTCTGTGTGCAGTTTCACTGTGTGTGTTTTCTGATGCCTACCCTGACCTGGACCCTGCCCCAATTACAAGGGCCCTGCATTAAGTCAGCAGGCTTCTGGTCAGAGCACTTGTCTGGGCAGACTCTGTGCCTGAGCTGTGCAGGCTGTTTTACCTCTCTAACCATTTTGCTGTTGCTGGTTTTCCCCTCCCTCTCTCTCTTTCTGTGATTCCCTAGTAGACTTTTAAGATGGATTTCTTGGTTTCCAGAACCTGAAAGCCAGGTTCTGGACAGACCAAGAGAGTATGGTGCCCGCTACAAGAGAAGTCTGGGGACATTGTGAGAGACAGAAATTCATTCAGGAGTGAATATTAAGCCCCGTTAGTTGGTGAGGAGGCACAGGTTTGCCCACTTGTATTATTCATGTCAAGGCTGCTTGCCTGTATGTGGGCACCTGCACAGGCACTGCTCTGGGTCTGCATGGATTTGTTTTCAAGATGCTGATGCGTGTTCCAGCATTTGGTTTTTCAGCCCCAGCAGGAGGGGTTGCAGCTGCTACAGTCCACCAGTTGTTCACAAGAAGAAAGCATTTGTTTTAGGGGCTCAAAGCTGTCATCTGATGATCAATTTGATGTCCAAAATGGTTCCATTAACCCTTAAATTTAATTTCCTTGTGACTTAATTATTTGTCAAAAAGGCTCTTCTTGTTTAGCTGTGCTTCAAAGAGTATAGTCTAACTGGTGACTAAATCCACATTGAAGTTAAGCTGGGATTTATCATCGTCAGGCCCATCTTTCCCATTCTCCGACACCAGTTCCCCTTGATGAGAAAGTGGTATAGCCAGATTGCAAGGCACAAGCCTGTATGGGCAGGGAGGCAGTGCTGGAAGTTGTCTACTCTTCTTGCTGTTGTCACAGCTCAGAGGAGGGCAGGGGTAAAATTAATTTCAGGTTTGGATGTTCTGTGGCTTGTTCTTTTTCTTTTCTCTGTATGAAGGTCAGTGTTTTGTTTGCTTCCCCTCTCTTCCCAGAACTGTAGCCCCAAACTGAGTTTTTCCATGTATGGTTTTTAAATGTAATTGTAGCTGCTTCAGAGCTTGTTGATTTGCAGTTCAGCAAGGAACAGTAAGGTTTCTCCAGAGGTGCTGGGACATAACCAAGGCCTCCTCAGTTCCACAGTCGTTGTTGAACAGAGCAGGGAGAACCAATTGCTCATTGCCAGAGGCAGGGTTACTGCAGCAGGGACATCCCAAGTGGTGGAACCCCCACCATCAGTGAAAGCCAGACCTTAACCTCCAAGGAGGGGTGGGCTGTCCACCTACAATGGGGCAGTTTCCACCTGGGCCCAGCTCACGGGACAGCCCTTCCACTTGTCCCAGCTGACTCCCTCCGAGCCAAGGTCCATGAGGTCTGGCCCTTGAGTTGTGCAGGCCAGGTCACTGCTCACCTGAGCCAAGCACAAGCCTGAAAACACCAGGTCATGTGTTTCTAGAGAAGTGCAAACAGGACAAGCAATTGTACAAAACTACTTTGGAAAATCTGGATCATCATGTAAAGTAATTCAAAACACCAGAAATGCTTAACACACTGTGTGTGGTGCTATCACAGAAGGACTTCACCAATTACAGTAAGTGCTATCCACAGAAATAAGGGTTCTAGAGGTGCTTCAGTGTTGCAGGGATCAAACTTAGATGTCATCTTACAAATGAGAACATATGAAATCACACTGTTAGAACAAAGCCACTCTTTCACAGGGCATGACCCAATCTCAAACAGCAAGGCTACATAATTCCTATAAAAGTAGTGCCCAGATGAGATAAAGTATGTTTGTCTTTGCAGAAGTGTATTCCACTATTTTTAAAGCATAACTACTCCACAAGCATCCAGGGTAGAAGAGATGTTGTATTTTTCACAGCAAATACTAGTTACAGATCTCTGGAACTTGTCAATAATACTTAGAATACAGTATTTCATATTGGTGCAAAATGTACAGTCAAACACAAAACACGTATTGCAAAATATACACAGAATTGTTCTAAGAACAGAACCCCAAGGATGAACAGATGTTTAAAGATAAGAGAAAAGTCCATCTTTTATAAATTACTTTTTAAAAATCTATTAGTACACTAGGTATGTTATTTGTAGACGAGTTACCACAATATAGTGACATGTCTCATTTGCAAGGCAGACACTGAGAAACACGTTACATCATTAAAAGCTAGTTTTTGAGACCAATCCACAGGTAAACGTGTGATAATGCATTACTGGTTTGAGGCACACAGTGTAGAAACTGTTTTCAACCACTTTAATGCTTGTACTTAGGCTTTTTTTTTTTTTTCTGAGAATTAGGCAGATGCACAAAGAATAAGCACTAGGCAATAACTTGTCAGCTTACATTAGTTTATTGGGTCACGGTTATTTATTACCGATGTATTGGAACATTCACAAGAAATGCTACAAGACACCTTAAGAGTATCTTGATAATAAAACAGCATTCATACAACTGTGTAAGTTGGATGATTTAAATAACCAGAGGTGAAAAACAGTTACTTAAGCGATAGTTAAGTCATAGTTTGAGAAGAATTAAGATGTCATCAGTCATTCATTAGTAGGAGAGACGCTGAAATCTATAGTGAATTACAAACTCTGATGCTTTGCATTCAAAGCAGAGATGTTCTCTTCCAATATTCAGAACTTGTAGCTTCAAGATACTGATTGCTACTAGCTACACCATTGCTAACTAAACTCTCACAAGGATAACTTGCTTTGGGCATGTTTGGAATGCTAGAGTTATACAGCTATTGCTATGCTACAGATCCCCAAGTTTTGCTTTAAAATAGCAGTGAAGGCTTTATAAGCACCCAAAATTACACAATAAATACTCAGTAATACTTAAAGCACCTCTTGCTACCCAATTTGGCAGGATAAGCAGCACTAAGAAATGGATGCCATGGTGAGACAAGCTGTGAGCAGTTTGACTCGGGCACTCTTGATTTGTGCCTGCCTGCCTGCCTTCAGAAAGCAAAAGAGCTTGTGTGGCACACTCTGTGATGGTGAGAGAGAGGACTGTAAGTGCCAGACGGTCACCAGACTTACAACCTTTCTGCAGTCAAGCACAAGGACAGGCTCTCTGCTCTTCAGCCTCAGTGATCTGTATGGGTGAGAAGCTCTGCTTTGTATGGCTGATGTTTATATTAGGTATTGCTGCCAGAGGTGTAATAGGGGATACACACAATATAAATGAAGCCATATCTTCTGAGATCAGGTTGTTCCCTAAATAATACACTTGACCGGTGCAGAGTGACATGCTAAATGGGTATGCTGCCAGGAGAGCTCAGAGGGATAACTACACCAGTAACAGTGCCCTATTAAAAAATACTTTGCTTTGGGATAGATCTTTACTATCTACACACATTTATTTCAAGACTTCAACTTTTTCAGCAATGATCTGCTATAAAACCTTCTCATAAATTATCTTCACAAAAAATAAAGTCACTCTTTCTGAAAACATGTTCAATATAACACACTTGTATCAGTAGAAATTCTGCCCTGTGAGTCCATGGCAGAGAAGCCATAACCCACACTTAAATCTCTCCAAAGCATCATAACCAGGACTCTAAAACCAGAAGGCAACTATTCCATTAATTACCACAGTAAGCAGAAACAATGCTTCCAAAACACATGAAGAGTGCACTGTTTCAGTGGACACGTATGGGTTTACAATCAATAGTCACTGTCCTGTAAACATGGAAACTGCCGCTCTAACTGCAGGTTAAGATTAATAATTTGCATTCATTTCACTGCACTCCACACATACAATGCCTACATTGCTAAAAAAAGAAAAAAACAACAAAACAAAACCATTAAATAGCAAAAGGAATGAAGGCTTTGGGCTGGATGTCTCCTGCAACTAAGTGTCAAATCAGTAAGTGTTGACATTATAAATAAAACTTGAACATTATTTTATGCATTATAGAAGCAGTCTAGTAAAACCTAAAACTTAGAATAGCAGCAAATTTGCTCAAAAACGTACATGAACTTTTAGTCAGTCAGCTATAAATACATTCTGCGATGTGAGAAGCCATCTCTATCCCCAAGCAGGCTTTCAAGGAGAACACAGTGTTAGACATGGATGAGGATCAGGAACACTGCAGTCAGAGAAACTCCTAAACAATTGTATTCTACAAACTTGTTCTCATTGTTATCTGAAAGTGCATCTTTGTATCTGTAGAATCATCCCCATATTTACAAAAAAAAGTACAAACATTGCAATTTTGCCACACCCTAAGCCTATCTTAACCTGTATTTTCTGTTAAGTGCAAAAAGTATAATGAAGTTATACATATTCTGGTGCATATAAGATCAAAGCCTGAAAATGAGGCAACGTTGTCACCAGTGAATGCAAGGCAATTCAGTAGTTGCCAAATCTTTGCTGCACAGCTGTTAGATGGCTAAAGTAGAAGCTGAAGTAGAAACTAAACAATAGTCTAAGCCAAACTGATGGAGCAGGGTTCACAGCAGGAACTCCATTCCCCTACTCTCTACATACATTCACCAGCACATGCTCATACCTTCATTACCAGTTTCGGTACAGAGCTAGGCCCAAGGGCAGGAGGGCAGCCTGGCAGAAAGATGTACCATCACTCTGAAGGTGGTAAGGAAGAGATATGGGGTGCGGACTGAAAGAGTCTGCTGCCAGGTCTCTCAAGTGCACAACTCCAATGAGCCCCCAATACTGGTGCTGGAATATGGACTGGACACGATGCAGGACAGAGCATACCTACAGTCAGTACATGATTAAATACATATGCAACCAAAACTGTTGTGTCTTCAACATAAGCCCTTTTTAAGTGTCACAACAGCCCCTCTTACCTTCTCCTCCCACAAAAAGAGGTTTCATTTGATAATGACATTTATAAGCCAAAGACTGCTAGAGAATCACATGCATGCATAAATGCTGAGCAATTTGAAACAGCTGATATTCACATCAAGTACATTATTTGTTCTTTAAAGAAATTAAATCCGTACAATATTTGTAAGAGGGTAACCGAGAAGGTGAACAATTGTCTGTAACAATTCATTTAGTTTTGTTCCTTAGTTAGGTCTTGCAGCTTCTTCCTAGTTTTTAAAACGCTACAATAGCTATTGCCATTGGTTTTAGACACACGGATACTTGACTAAAATCTAGAAAGAGCAAGAAGAGCTCAAATTGCATACATGCAGAGACTGTACTCTAAAGACAGTTGTGCTTTCACTATATTGCCATTATGTCTTGCTGGAAAGCGCAAGTCCTGTCTCATGTCCAAAACTGGTGAGAGAAAGATCCAGAAGTGAGTGCTATCAGAATGTTGTAACAGGGCAAAAGCTGTATAATTAGGCACTGTGGAAGAAATACAATAAGGCGTATTCTTAAAGGGTGTGTGCACATGTATGTATACACATGTATGTACACACACATATATACGTGTATATAAACAAAAGGTATTTGGCAAAATAACTGTTTCACCTAAAAATCAATGCAGTGAAAACACCAGCAATTTAAACTGTGCAAATCAAGGGCAAAAGCCATGGGGAAAAAAGCAGCAAATTTTCTGAAGTAGCACCCGTATCTCAGGGATGAGCTTTTGAACTTCAGTTCTGCTAATTCAAGACAGAGGTAATGTGTTTATCCATCAAAACAGATTTTAACCAACTGACCACCAGTACTAATCTGAAACACTGGGGTATTTGAAAGGAATCATGGTTTTCAGGACCCTTCTCTCCCCAGTGCTGGCAGTGCCTAAGTAGGACACTAGTAAAAGGTCAGGCGAGTGTATCTCAGCAGGAGAGATGCTAGTTGTGCTATTTGTGCCTGCTGTGGTTTATAGGCAAGGTAAAAAGGCAGTGGAGAGAGGATAAAGGAGCGTGCTCAGGATGGCAATGAGCCTGCATCTCTTCTCTGTCCACAGTTATAGCTCCTGGTCCTGCATCCCTGATGTTCATTAACACCTGTCTTGACAGAACTGAGCCTCTTCCCAACACTTTTGTTGCTGCATTATTTAAAGTACTTAGCCATGTGACCACTAGGTTCTTACACAATACTACTCGAAGAGTCAGTATGAAGAATCATCTCTCTGCCCACTGTCACATAAATTATACTGCATTGTTATATTCAGTGGAAAGGCTAAGTCTAAATGTTTCATATTAACAGCAAAGAGTTATCCCCTCCCTTCATGCAGGCTTGCATGCCATGGAAGAAAATATTAGGCCTTCTCAGACACCACATGCAATGAAAATGTGAGAAGAAAAAATACATACACACACATATATTCTTGATATAGTGGCCTTTACAGAACCTGAAACTGGAACATCTTAATAGAGGGGTTAATGAGTGAGTTTCTCTTTTTAAAAGCTTTACAGGGAGTTTTCTATCTCAACTGCCCAGGAATCTGTTTTGTCATCAAAACACATTAAGCATCATCTTTTGATGCACAGAGGCCTTACATGCTAAGTGTGTTTTTCTTAAGCTGCATTTTCATTCCAGTGAGGCATTCATCTGCTCAAACAATATATGGCAGTTGGTTTCTGGAAAAAAAAGAGAAGGGAAAGAAAACCAAACTCAAAGCCTTCTTGTCCTCCACAGAGACTCCCTGGAAGTTGGGAAAAGAATACACTCATACTTCAGTGTCACCTTGCTACCATGATGCCACCCCAAAACAGGCTTGTACAGAGTTCCAGGGATGGGAAATCTCCAGGAAGAATATGCCACAGAAAGGGGCCCTCTGATTAAAATATTGTTACCTGTGAGTGTCATGTTATTTCAGATAACAGATACAGAGCAAAATGAGAGACAGCCAGGTCCTTAACAAGCCAAGAACTTGAAACACTGTCAGCTACGTGCTGCAGGATTATATATGCCTGGAAAAATAGTAAGACAGGTTTATTTATTTGGGCTGCAGAAGACAGTCAGTACTAGCAATCTTAAAATTTATGCATGTTTTCTGTTACAAAAAGTCCAGCTTCCATTACTGAGTCAGCAACTGGAAAGTAGACCATGCATTCTTTCTGCTGCCCCAAGGATACAAAGCAGTTTCTCTTTCTGGACAATTATGAAGCAGCAGCCTATTCCAGATTTCCTCTCTAATTTGTGAGTTTCATTCACAGAGTGCACATCCTGAAATACAACACTTTATCCTGCCTACTTGTAATGCTGGTACCAGGATGTCAGAAGAAGTCCAGCCAGCTGACCCCTCATGCCCAGGTTCTAAAGAAGACAGCCCTGTGTTTAAAGATCAGGAAGACAAGGCTTTTAGCTCTGTACTATCCAAACTATTTCCTTCATAGCATGAATCCAGTTTTCACATTGAATAAAAGTTAAGTTGTAGTCCACGCTGTGGGACCTGAAGAACATCCCCAAATTTAAATTAAGAATTTAAACAATTAAGAAAAGATTTCACTAAGATCAGGAGTCATTCGCCAACTGCATCTCTACCTAAAAATGGAGAAGGAATCGCTAGATTGAAAGGAGAAGCTGCAGGCATATGCCCTTTTTCCATAGCTGTTTTGTCTCTCTTTATAGCTTTAGCTGCATCGTTCTGTTGCTATAGGTGACATTCACACCCTCGTTGCACCATGACTGGAAAGTAGAAAGCACATGTAAGGATCAGCTGTTGCTGAAGCTGGCACAGTGCTGAGAGTACAGACTCATCAACAAGACCCAGCAAGAACTGCCTCAGCACGTAACTGGCTCCATCGCGAAACGGCTTTTAAATATTTCAAAGTTACACTTAAGCCCCTGAAGCAGCTAGAGATGTTTTTCTAGACACACTGGCAAGAGGGAATGCTCCTAAAGCTGACACTCAAGTGATGAATTCAGGCCACCCACAGCTGAAATAGTTATTACTGTGCAACAGAGGACAAGTAAGCCACCGTCTGGCTAAGTGGGCTCTAACCAACATGGTTTAAGTAGCTCCAAGCAGCAGATGCATACAAGTGGCAAAACCTTGCAGGCCCCACTCCCTGCCCACAAGTGGCTCACAGAGCCCTTTGTATATGATGTTGACCCAAAGTGAAAGGTTCAGTCCCTGGGCAACCACAGTGAGATGAGACAGCAGAGATATGAGTGAAGAACAACATGACTACAGCCATGGATAGCAGATATAGACAGTGTCTGGCAGGACCAGCTTGGCTGCTCCAGCACCAGTCTTCAGCATGAAGCTGTAAAAGGAGTACTGGATCCCCACACCTTCATCAGACGGGTAAATACAGAGAGCTGATCTTGGCCTCACAGGAGCAGATGGAGAAACAGCCTCTGAAGAGCACACACTCATCCAAGTGATAAAAGACAGTCACTGTGTCCCTGGGCCCACACCTAATAACAACACACACCAAAGACTTGAGAAGCCTGACGAGGTAAGTGAATTTTCATGATGCCTCTCGCATTCCCAGTTATTTGAAGCCTAGAGCATGTTACATGCACACTACAGGCTTCAATACCTGCTAAGGCTCCTCAGCAAAGCTATGCTGTACATAATTGCGCTCTAACATATGGCTGTGCTAATTTACTTAAGTGAACACTGAAGTGGTACTTCTTTTAACCTAATAATGATGGTTCTTGAGCTTACTGTTATATAATAGTCCAAATTCATGAAAATGAAACAACACAAAGTCAAGACAAAAAGTCTGGTGTCAAAGATAATGGTTCCAGTGATAGAAAAATATTGGGGTAACATAATAATGCCTTGGGTATTCTTGTTCCCCTTTTATTTTAAGAGTTGTAGCTGATGAAATTCAAATGCCTTTTAAAACAGGCTTTGGCTGAATAATGAGAAACTAAGCTACAGTTGAAAAATTGCTCTACAGGCTGTTTTCCCTTCATTCATGCTGTCCAAATACTGTTGAAGTAAATGCTCTGAAATATTTTGACCCAACTGTTCTAGTACTTTCTCTCTTCCCAGTGCACTGGGATCCTTTTATAGAAATAATCTCTCCTGCGTTTTGTATTTTTCTCTTTTCACTTGTACTGTTTCAGCTGTGGTATTTGGACTGATCTAAGGAGTTCTCAGCATGTTTTTACCTTTTTTTGGTTAGGATGCTATTGTGAGCATTAATTTAAAGGAACACATTTTCAGTTATAGAACAAATAAAAAAAATTATCTGTGGAATGGTTTTCTTTAAGAAGGAGCTGAGAGGGGGGAAGGATTTTTTGTGAAGGCAAATGCAGAAATCTCAGCATCTTGGAATCTCTGTTTGGCTGGGAAACAGCTTACAGAAAAGCAGCCCAAAGTAAACATTTCAGATGAGACAAGTGGTACATAACAGTTACTTGCGACAATGAGGCACTATCTTTGAAAGACAAAGAAGAACCCAGCACTATCAAAATGTAATGAAAGGCACACTCATAGGCAACACTCTTCACGAGTTGTCTGCACTTGGTTTTACTGAACCAGCGTGGTATCTAGGTGTGGACACAGGTCTCCCCTTAGCGTCCTCCTTCAGAGACTGACATGCCATCCACTTTCATCTCTTTCAGGCTTCCAGTTTTTTTCTGCTTCTGCTTGGATTTTTTCAACATATGGACCTAAAATCGAAAAATTCAAAAGAAAGTGCGTGAGTATTAAAATATCTGCAGTCACCAATAAGCTGATAGAAGGCAACTAACTAATAACCAAGTAAAAAGCTGGAACTGCAATAGAAAAAGATTTAAAAACACAACTATCTGGCACACTTATCCTGATAAAGCTATAGGATTTACTGCTTTTTTTACATAAACATGTACACATTATGTATATGTATGTGTGTGCATTTGTATTCCTGTACACACATATATACATACCCATATATAGAGATAACTAGTCAGTAACCTGGTAGAAGAAGAAGAAGAAATGTTTCTCACTGAAGGACAAGTTAGGTTTGCTCTCCCTCTCTCTCTTTCCATTACCCCTCCCACTTCTTCTCATGAAAAGAACAAATTTTTAACATAGTCTGAAACTTTAAGGTTAATGACCCATTCATTTCTCCTCAGCAAGGGCAATTGTTCTGGTAGCCCTCCCAGTACAGCTACATATCCTCTGAGCTTGCCTGTAGCAACAAATTTCTGTGAGTTGAAAAGGCATCCTTAAGGTAGCAGGCAAATGTGTAGACTGGTGTGCACCACAGTCACCTACTGCAAAATGTTTATTTCACAATTTTGAAGTCAAGAGAGAAGTTAAATTCTCAGGGAGCTGATGCTGTCTTTTATGTACACATTGAGATAATCAAGGAAAAACAGACACTGGTTACTCCAAAGCCTCTTTTTCACAGACTCTGCTCTTCCCTTATTCATTTTTCTCCTTTGCTACTACTGTCTGACAGGCCTTCCCTTCTCTAGCAGACTGATTCCTACCTTGCACACTGCAACACTGCACTACTACCATGGCCTTTATAACTGTGCCCTTCTTCAAGACAAGCAACACTGCCGGCAGATGTCAATACAGGGCAAAAAATTAAGTCACTAGGCCAAAGCTCAGGGACTATTTTTTAAACACAAGCCTCGTCTGAGCCACTAGAGAGAGCCCTCAAACCATCCTCTTTAGAAACTGCTATGTCAGTTACCACACGGTGCTGAGCAGCTCCTTTAGGGTTAAGCATTGGAACACACAGACGAGCAAGATAATACGGTAACATCCAGTGCAGGAACAAAGTCAACTTGCTAAGAGAAACCTACAGTCAGTACCTTTGGTCCTGCAGCAGAAATTATAATCTGGCCAGGGGCCTGAATCCAGGGCTCTCCATCAACTTGAACTGGAATTGGCTTTAGGAGTGTTACACGGAAATACGAGCCTTGGGCTATGCGGATTCCTGATCGAAAACCACCTTGAACTTGACCCTGTTAGGGAATAAAAGCCAGGATATTGATCACCCCAACTAACAAGAAGTACAAATACTAGCTGCAATTAAACTGGGTGGATATTATTTTATTCTCACCTGACATTTTAAGTTTCAGCTAAAAAAACTGCTTAGGCAAAACTAGGATGCCTTCACTGCCCCAGCATTAATTATTTCAGCTAGTGCAGAAAGGAGAACTCAGATACCCCTGCAGGCTGCGGGAGGCAAAACAACTTCCACAGCAAAGCTGTTGGTACACAAAGGTTGGCCAAGGAGCATACACTCACAAAGGTCTTGTTTGCTTTGGCTTCCCCCTCCGTAACACAGTGAATATTTCTAAAAACACCTAACTGTACAAAGAGACTTCAGCACATGTGAAATTCTAAAGTCTAAAAGCACTTTATTAATCAGAGTTTTTCCAAACTCAACTCCATATAGCTACAGAAATACATACATACACACACTGAACTTCTTATACACATACTCATCTACAACTTAACAGCTGAGTTAACTTTTTAGAGTTAAGTGTAGAAGTGAAACAAAGTGAACTTTGCTGTTACACATATTCTTGGGGAATGTGTGCAGAAACCAAACATAGGAGTAAAAACCTTAATATCACAAACTGAAAGCACAGGTTTGTTAATATTTATAATCCAAAGCTGCTTCTACTTTCACAAAAGATTTAAGGATCTTTACCAAAACACTTCTTTAGTGTCTTTTAGAAGATCTAAATTTTAAAACGGTAAAATAATTTTCAATGGTAAAATAATTTTCAATAATTTATCAATGCCAAAGATTGAGCTGCACAAAATTTAAGCACCCACCCTTCCATTTTTGGTGGTTTTATGGATTAGTTATCTCGTTACCTGATCACATATACTTTTTCAGCAGCAGATTTCTTTAAATAGTGCTAAAAATATGAAGACAAAAATAACCTACCATCCCACAGGACTGTGTTACTAATTACAGACCATTGTAAAAATATGTAATACATGAAAGAATTAAAGTTGCATAAGATGAGTCATAATATTCTTTGAAGAACACCATACCACCCGCTTGACATAGCATTCAAATCAAGAGCAGCAAGTATCAAATTCTCAGCAATAGGGGTTGGAAAACCTGTGGCAGATAATTATAAGGCAGCCTGTCTTGATGGAATCTCCACTGTAATTGTGATGAGGTACCACAAGATTTTTTGCAGCTACACTAGGTGAAGAGGACATGTTTTTGTAATATTAGAATAAAATCTTGTTTTCATCTCATGAACTGTTCCGTTTGGACACCATGACACCTGTTATGAGAAAGCTAGTGCATTCCATAATACATACATATATTTGCATTTAACATATATATATATATTGCATTTTATATATATATGTACACATGTATGTTTCTCTACTTGGTTCAAAGTCTAGTTAGATCATGAAGCATTTCCCCATGGATTTTTAACAAGTTCTCAATTCCTATTACTTCTTCTTATCCAACCTTAACAAAGAGGCGTAATTTTTAGGACTATGCACTTGCTACACCTACATTGTTTGCTACAGAAATAAGCCTGTTCCATAAAATGTGTGTTTCTTTTGTGTTTACTGGGATGCCAACTCACCATGTGAACAACGCCAGTCACACCAACCACTTCCAGCAGGCCGTCATCGATGCGTGGTTTCTCAAAGCGGTTGTCACTCTCAGATCCCCAGAGGTCAGCTCCAGAGCCCCAGCTGTGTGGAGAGCACACCAGTGACCACCTGTGGGCCTGTGGTGTGCCCCCAGGCACATTCTCTGGTACCCTGCTAAGGGTGGCTGGTTTGTCAGGCTTCAAAAGCTACACACTCTGCTCCCCCACCAGCTGGAGGGAGCAGTTTTCCTGCATTGTAAAAGCAGGAACTGTTTTCCTAAAATCTGGAAGAATTTTGATCAGATCTTTTAGTAGTAAAAGGAGCCAAGTAAATAGTTTTCATTGGAAAGAAAAGGTGTAAATAGGAATAAGGTAACTCTTTAGAGTTTTAGTCTGCTGGGAAATACAGGTTACAGCTGTACACTAACCCTTAGCTTTCAAGTCTAAAGAACTTAACATAGCTCTTCCTGGCCTTGACAACATTCATGGAAGCTACTGAAGAGAAACTAAAGCTAAAACAATTATCAAGATTTTATTCTTGTACCTGGCCAAAAGCAGTTGTAGTTAGGCAGATACTCATGCACTTCAGTCCTCTGAAATGCTTCTGACAATTTAAACCATGCTGCTTTTTGTGCAGTACTGACCCTTCTCACTCAAATCACTTGCTTATTGTCTTGGTGCATGAACTACTCATCACTTAATTGGGATCTTTTCTTCTCCACAGCTCTCATGTGCAATGTGTATTTGTGTACATGTGTGTACACGTGCAATGTATGTGCACGTGTGTACATGTAAAGAGACGTATTTGAATAAAACATCTTCAGACTAAAACGCAAAGAGATACAGGTTGTTTAAGACAAGATAGTACTTGAAAAAATAATAGTATGGCAGCACTAATTACCTGCTGGCTTTGTGCAAACAAAAAACCTACCTCTATCAACATCACATCTAAGGAAGCCAGATCTCCTGTGGATTCGGCTTCCATTCTTCCACAACAGTAACTCTAGCTCCCTGCAGGTGTCAAGGAAGCACTCACAGGCCTGTAAAGGTATCTGAACTGTGGGTTTTCCACAGCTACCCAGGTAGCATCACACACTCCATGTACATTGACCAGCTGCCTGTAGGACGTGGGCAGTGTTTGACAGTTGAAATCTGTCTGGCCTTCACTGCAGGAACTGCTTAGGTACCTGGTCCCTAGCATGTCAGAAAGTGTGTGCAGGTTGATTGTCTTTCATCCTGCTAACTATTTGACATTTGATGTTCAAATACCAAGCAGCAATTCTACAAATACAGTCAGGCATGCATCCACAAGGGATCCTTCCTCTCCTTTTTACCTGGGTATATTAATAAAAATGAGTCCTTCTATACTTGGTAACTCCACCTCGTGCTGGTCCACTTGCAGCTTTATGTCCTTGTGAAGGTTTCTAGTATGACTTATCTTCTGCAGCCCAACTTTCACGTAAACTCCCTTGTTGTGAAACCTAGGAGCAGACAAGCATCTTGTAACCAAAATGTAAAGCCAGGCACAGCACTCTTCCCTGTCTGTGTATCACTATTGTCCTCTAGCAGGTATGTTTAAAGAGTTTTCAATTAAAACTAGTTTCAAATTCTTTTAGCTTTATTGCAGAAACAAAGCCATGAACTGCTACTTTACATACCTTTACTTAAGGGATGATTCCTCTGTTGAGACATGTGCAGATTGTGAAATTTTATTACAGAAAAATCATCCCTTCCCAAAGTGTTGCCTGAATACAATGCCTCTTTGAAATGTAAACTCTCAGGCTGGAAGATTACATTTTTGATTAAGACTTAGAGGTCGTCATGACCCATTTTAAATTGTTTTCTCATGCAATGCTTATGGCACAAAACCATTTGAAAATCATTGCTTTACACTTTCCTAATTAATTTGAAATATACTTAGCTGCAGAAAATTAAAACAGGCTTAGTAATCTCAACTTGTGACAGACCTCTAGCATCTCTAATTTTAGAATAAAAAAGGTGAGGAAGATTTTTATGGCATCCCTAGAAATGGCAAAATATTTTAAGAATAACATAAACAAAAGATAGTTAAACACCCAGACTATTTTCTTCTATAATGGAAACCTTTGGATACATGGCCTTCAGGGCAACCTTAAAATAAAAAGCATAAATTTCCATTATTTGACCCTGCTAGCACATGGGTGTCATCAGAATTCAACTCTGCAAAATCTCTCTAGCATTATGTCTAAATACCGTAGACATTCAAGTGGGGAAGACAGCCAGTGCAGGTTACAGCCAAGTTTTCAGACAGAGACTTTTCAGACTTTTTCAGTCATCTTAAATTATTACATTGGGAGTGATTAGTCCTATGTCCTAACAGTTTAAAATAGCACCAAATTAAAGGTACCTCATGTAACACCATTTAAATGCACTTCTCCTCCAGACAAGATGTGTCTATGCTAAGACAGGTTTTGTCTAATTTGGATACAATTGAAAAATATTGGAATATTGGTAGGAAACAACACTTTCAATATCCCCAAGAAGTATTAATTTTTGTTGCATGAAGAAGGAAGGCTTCAGAAATGGAAAGAATACTTCACAGTGACCTAACTGCAGAACAGTTGTGTATCACTGTAAAATAAGTCTAAACTTGGATAAAATTGTGCAGAATATTCTTTCTAACCTTGCAGCTTGAAACTGCTTGCCACAGCAATCTCCTGCGATTTTGGATGGCACAAACAAGATGTGATCTCTTCTGTAATACGGAGTCCTGGAGACTGCTCCAGGATCCCATAGAAATGATGTGGATGAAAAGCCAGATGCCTCCTCAGCAAGTTCACTGACAACATGAAGTTGGCAGGAGAGGCTGATACCTCAGAGGGCTCTGCAGCCCTTCAGAAGGACCTTGACAGGCTGGAGAGATGGGCAGAGAGAAATTATTTGAAATTCAACAAAGGCAGATGGAGGCTCCTGCACCTGGGGAAGAATAATCGCAGGCACCAGCACAGGCTGGGCGCTGAGCTGCTGGGAAGCAGCTCTGTAGAGAAGGACCTTGGGGTCCTGGTGAATCACAAGCTGTCCATGAGCCAGCAGTGTGCCCTGGGGGCCAAGAGGCCAATTGGATCCTGGGTGCATTGGGAAGAGCACTGCCAACAGGTCAAGGGAGGTGATCCTGCCCCTCTGCTCAGCCCTGGTGTGGCACATCTGGAGTGCTGTGCCCAGTTCTGGGCTCCTCAGTACAAGAGAGACATGGACCTCCTGGAGCGGGTCCATTGGAGGGCAAGAAAGATGTGTAAGGGACTGGAGCATCTCTTTAACCAGGAAAGGCTGAGGGAGTTGGGCCTGTTCAGCCTCAAGAAGAGAGGGAACCTTATCAATGTCTGTAAGTATCTCAAGGGAGGGTGTCAAGAAGATGGAACCAGGCAGCAAGCAAGGACAGGAAGCAGTGGGGAGAAACTGATGCACAGAAGTTCAACCTGAACGTGAGGAAGAATTTCTTTACTGTGTGGATTACCGAGTAACAGATTGACCAGAGAGGATGTGGAATCTCCCCTCACTGGAGATGTTCAGGAACCATCTGGAATGCAATCCTGTGCCAAGTGCTCTGGGATTACCCTACTTGAGCAGGGAGGTTGGACCAGATGACCCACTGTAATCTCTTCCAACCTGACCCACTCTGTGATTCTATGAATGAAGGCTGATGCCCTGATCATTAAATTTTACACTGTAAAAAGACTCACATAGTTTGGCACTCACCAAGTGAGCAAAGACCATCACTGTCACAACATACACTATTTTTACGTGCCCCACAATGCAAGATCAGCGTTGAATTCCTGCAGGGATGTTAGCGCTGCACTTTGAGCTGCTAGCTAAATGTAAGCAGTCCAGAACACATAAAGAGACTCTACCCAGTGAGGCCAGAGAGCACACAGCTTTTGGGACGTTTATCAGTTTAAGGTCTTGCTTCAGAAGAGCACTCAAGCCCATATTTCTTCCAAGGACTACCTGTCATTTCTGTTGCCACAACCTGAAGCTTCCTGTTCTGCATTCAAGAGTAGCCAGTTCACATGCCAGCAGCTGCTGCATCTTGCATTAAGTAGATACCACTTTTAGTTAATTTACTAGAAATAATAATAATAAAAAGCTAATATTACTGACAAGAGCGTTCACTTGCTTATCATGGGGAAGCATAAAATCAGCTATTTTAACAGTCATTGTAACAGTCAAAGGTAAATATCACGTGTCAGCCTGCACAAGCTTTTTGTCTTCTGCAAAAATGTGTATCTCAGTATCAATTCATTATTTCATGTTTCTTTTCCAAAAGTATATAGCCCTTCAGATTTGGACCAAAAAAAAAAAAAAATTCTCAAGTCACCCTGCAAGAATGATACCAAGACATTGTCCACGGCACTACGTATGCTGCACCCTGGGAAGTGACTGAGATGAAGATTACAGGGATGAAAAGCACACAGGGCAATAGCAATCAAAGTATATCCCTTAAATGCAGTGGCAATAAGAAGAGCATGCATCTTTTGAAATGCTGCAGCTTTGCAAACGTGGAGTAGTACATTTTGAAGAAAGAATGAACATAACTCATACGTTATATTAACTGCATGAGTCCATCTAGAAAAGTTTCATGTACCAGAACGGGCACTGCAATTATTGCCTGATTTTTACTACCTATGATACTTTCAGTCCAGCGTATTGAAAATACAAACCAGTTCCTAATAGTAACTTATGTACCAGGAACCACCTATATTCACATCAACAACTGTATTAGTCAGTTTTTAAGAAAAGCACCATGAGCAATGCCTGTAATGATAGACAGAACACTACAAGACAGGTCGGATTACACATCATTGCACTCATAACTGCTCAGAGAATATTTTTAATAGTTACAGTTTGAACACTGTGTAGTTGTAACTGGCTGTAACTCTGGCAGCCAAGAGACAATTTAGAAGGTGTTTAATCACAAACATAGGGGAAAGCAAACAAAACCAGTTTCTACCAGGAATTACTGATTAATTACACAGATGTGATTTCTTTTGCTTATCAATTTCAGTGATTATGGGAAGAAGAAAAAGTCCCATTATTGGTTGATGTGCATGCCAGAGAGGAGGAAGGTCTCTCTCAACTCCTTTTTAATAACATTGTCACTTGACATACAGAGAGTTTTTCATCCTTAATACCATCATGCAGGTGCTACAAAAGCACTAAGGAAAACTGGAAAAGGTACAGAAGAAGTTCTGAACACTTCTGAGCACTTCTGAACAGTGCTTATTGCTCATGTAGCAGCACTGCCCTCACTCCTGCTAAAGGCTTTGAGCAAGACTTATTTCCACTATCTCAAAATTTCACTGAACTCAGCAATGCAGTTATTGGCAAACTAAGAATAAGTTTACTTAAGTAAGAATACTGAAGAACAATGACATGGCTTCCAAAAACTGCTTTGGTGCTCTCTCTTGGTAGAGGAAAAAAAAAAAAACCAAACCAAACCCAAACCAACAAAACACAGGAAATTTGTGTCTATGACTTTCTGGCTAGCTTAATTCCTCCTTGTCCCAGCCCTGCCACAAGCAATATTAGTCTGTGGATACCTGTAGCATTGGAGATTATCAGATGTAGTGTAAATTGGAAGGAATGCAATACCACAGAATTGACCTTCATACCTGGTTTCCCCAAGATTACCTGCTATTAAATTTCCCGGGTTCTTCTTCTCTAGCATGATGAAAGTCCAAGCTCAACTCTGCATCAATGCCAAGACCACAGTAATTGTTCATCTGTACAATCTGACCAAAAGGAAAAAGAAAGGTATAATTTCCTGCTTACATTTATAAATGAAAAATGAAGAAGTTCCAAAGTTTTTCAACAAAAGCAAGCTGTGCAGATGATTCTTCCAAGTCACTTGCATCTTGACAGATTCTGGAAAACATTTTCCAGAAACACTGCACTAAAAATAAAGTTGCATGAACAACTGTTGACATGTGTAGTCATTATTTCCAAAGTATCAAAAACTTCAAAATTTAATCTTAATTAAAAGTAACAAGCATAATAAGGCAGAAATAAAAACAAATACAGAAATAAAACCAGCTCAACCTCTCAAAGCGATTCTATGCAGTAACTTCACAAGCTGCTGAACACGGATGCCACTATTATTTTTGACATCAGCCATGGATTTATATGACATCATTGGGAGGAGACTCTTACTTTCTTTGGAAGGTGACCAGCTTACTCCAGATGAATGAAGAACTTGACTTCACCTACTCAGCTGTGTTTTAACTATCTCCCTATATGCCAACCTAAAGTTTCTACAGATTTTGACCATCTCTTCCGTTAATTCTTCCTTTGCATGCCAGTTCATTCCATAGCGCTTTTATCCTAATCCTCACTCTCCCATCCTTCACCTTTAAAAAGCAGATTAGGCACCATGGGAATATAAGCCCCCTGTCTCCACCAAGCGAAAAATAGCTGGAACATGAGCATCTTAAATCCTCCAACTGACTCATAATACCTAGGATTTTCCAGTGACCAGACTAAAATCTTGGACAATTGCTACCATTGTCATGATTTCCTACTTTTTTTTACAAGCCGCTTGTCCAATTTCTTCCTTTAATCTGAAGAGAGACAGAACCAGGATTCACATAAAGCTCCAAAGTCACAACCTACAATCAACATTTCCTAAACAGAAACAAGTTCCTATGAACCAAGTGACAGTGACTTTCACTCAAAAAAAAAATGCAAATAACAGATGGCACATATACAGACACACAATGGCAGTAAGATGACAAAAGGATTTACTTCCTGAATATGCTAGCAACTCCTAGTAATTTCTTAAACTGTGAAAGGAAAAATTAGAGTACCTTTTGGGGAAGGGAGTGTTTTTAGGTTGACAAGTGTTTTGGAAAGTATTTTGGCATTCCTTCCAAAGCCTTTTCTTATTTGAGAAATAATTTTCATTCCAGCTGAAGCAAATAGGAATGCCATTGCCATGTGAATCTCTTCATTAAGCCTCTATCAGATGCTTTTTGCTAAACAGCTACAAAACGTGCTCTGCAGTCAAGCAGCCCTGCCAAAACCGAAACACTAGATCCAGACGTGTGCTGTATTCACTAGGAAACAGCTCAGTAAGGCCCTAGCACAAAGACAAGTGAGCAGGAAAAATTAAACTATGTTAATACCCATCATTTTTGTGATTTTCACTAGAACAGCAGTCCCTAAGAATCACACCCAAGTGGTGCTCAGCTCACCTTCGGAGGCTCAGGTTCTGCAATGCCATTTTCTGCACCTTCAGCTGGCTCTTCTGCATCCAAAAGAATAGTCCAGCGATCCATAAGAACATCATCCGCCTCATCCACAGAAACCAAAATGGAGTACGGGTCCTCCCCACTGTAGCCAGCTCCCCAGCGCAAGACCCTCCCCAAGTCATTACCTGGGCAACAGTGAAGAACACCAAAACATGACCGTGTCTCAT
Source organism: Edolisoma coerulescens (assembly GCA_013397115.1). Lineage (NCBI taxonomy): Eukaryota > Metazoa > Chordata > Aves > Passeriformes > Campephagidae > Edolisoma > Edolisoma coerulescens. The sequence continues at coordinate 24,337 of VWZW01007550.1, forward strand.
AATCAGTGCATCAGCCCTGGTTTACAGCACTGCACTAAGGTGCTCCAATCATGTCACGGAATTAGTTCGCTTGGAAGGAAGAGCTAACTAGCAGGAAAAAAAAAAATCTAAGTTGTGTTGTGTCTGCACATGTGTTTACTATTGCATACAGACACACTGAAGCATTTCCACAAAAAGTGGTAGAAAAACCTGTTATGGAGTTGAGACACCAGGGAGCAACTGAGTTTGCTGTCTTACAGCAATGGCTGAGGCACCTGTGGTTGTCACGAGGAGGATATTTTGCCCTCCCAACTCCTGCCCACTCACCCACACCCATATCAACACTCTTGCTGTTTGTTTTTCCTGATGCCGTTTTTCATTCAAAAAATGACTGACATTTCCTTGAAAAGCTGTTATTTTGGTTTACTTTCCAGCACTAGCCAGAGCTGAATCTCACGGCATCTCGGCTGCAAAACTGAGTCCTGTGTCACACAGATAAAGATTAAACTTTCTGGAGGACTTCTGCCCTCAGCAGAACAGTTCTTGCTGTGATTCTCACCTGTTCCTAAAGGTAAGATGGCAACTGAGGGCTCTGAGCACACCAGCTTGTGCCTGATCTCCTCGAGTGCACCAAGGACCCAGCCAACGGTGCCGTCCCCTCCGCACACAAGCACTCGGAAGGAGGGCACTTTGGAGAACGTGTGAAACCTCCATTGTGAAGCAAAGCACGGGGGAAAAGAAATGTTACAATAGAATATAGGAAATGCGAAGTTCCAATATGCTATTTAAAATAACACAGTATTATTGGATTTCTGCCCATACCCCTTTACCATCAGTTTCTGGATCAACTTCAACAAAGTGAATGGAAAAATATGAAGTAGATAAAGATGATTTTAAAAAGAGTAAAACCCATATTCCTCTAAGATTCTTCACAGACAGAGCTAAATAGTTAATCACGTCCTTTTTCAAGGGCACAGAGACCTAACTAGTCATAATTTCAATGTGAACATCTGTAGCTCTCTAAATCCTAGAGGAGATGTTGATTAGTGGTGGTGTTATTGTACTTAGTCATAGGAATCACAGTACATTTTCTTCTTCATAGTACTGTTTTCCTGGTGATGCTTACCTTTTGTGGCTTTTCATCCTACATACCAAGATATCATGCAAAAGAATTGTTATTTCCCATTGCACAAGAAGCAATGAACAAGTGGGAGCATTTTGCCATAAAGCTATGCAAAGATTCCAAAGCCAAAACAAAATGAACTGGTTACTGAAGTTGCAGCTTGAAGTGCATTAGAAAGACAACAGCATGATACAGTTCTGACAGAAAAATTAGTTTGCGTAGGTTGTTTATCTTGTCTCCTACATAAGCTGCATTCTTCCCACAAAGCTTTTGTTCTGAAAGTCTTGTAATAACAAGTTTTTTATTAAAGCAGTAGTGAAGGAATGAGGAATAGGCTACAACCATCGCCTTCAGTTTTATGAAGCTGTAACAAAGTGGGGTTGATTAAATCAAGTCATCAGTTCCTGCCTTCCTACAAGCACATTATGTCCTGTTCCTTGCAGAAATGTTGCAGCTGTGATCAGGCAGGCCCTGTTAATTCTGCAACTGTGGCCAAGTTTCAAGAGTCAAAATAGAAAATTTTATTATACTTTCCTGGTAGTTCCCATGAAACATCAGAAGAAATAAAAGCAAAAATCCACCCTCATCAGGAAATGTGACATTTCTCTTTCCATCTTCATTCAAATATAAAATCTATTTATTTTTAATAATTATTGAATATGTGCTATTATAAAGTGCATATGACTTTCCCAGGGCCAGACTCTGCTAGATTTGACAGAAATATATACATCAGAAACTACTCTATTCTCTTTTCTTTAGAGAATCTCAAAGTTTAAATCTGTTCTCACAGTAAGAACCAGTCAGAAGGAAATGATCCACTGCCCTGGTCTTCAGGCATAGAACAGAAGCAATTTAGATCTTCAAAATAAGTGAATCTAGTCCACCCTTTTAAAAAATAATGAAACAATGTAAGTTTAAAAAAGAAATTAAAACATGATGACTTACCCAGGTAGTGGGCCCCCATTGGTAAGTTCAAAGACCTGATGTGGGTTTAACAGCTTTCTAAAACTGTACAGCAGATCCCGACCTTTTAGACCACCACTTTTTGGATTCACAAATACAAGAAGTGGGCAACAATTCCGTGGTATCTTGGAAGCCTGAAAGAAAACAAGAAAAAGGATTAGTCAATGCCATGAAAAGGCAGGAAAATTACTACTGCATCTCAGAAATATTACCCGATGCTTCCGTGATGCCTAGTAAAAGAAAATCCAGATTCTATAAATAAAAAGATTCAATGTCCAGACAATTGACAGGTTAGCTGCTGATTTTGCTTCCCTAGGAACTGAAGGCTCCTTAAGCCACTCCAAGTACACCTTTGAGCCTAACATTAGAACCAAAGGCATTGTAAGCAGCCCTTCCTACACATTTTCAGTAAACAGTCTAGGCCAAAGAACAGTGTGAGGGATAAGAGTTCTGTACAATTAAAACAGTTTCCTTGAGAAGTGAGAGCTTCTCCCCAAACCAACTGAAAAATCTTTCTTTAGTTTTGTGGTTGTCTTAGAATGCATGTCAATTTACAAGGACAAAACATTTAAAAATGAAGATGTTTGGGGCAGACAGTGGTGTAACTCTCCCTACAAAATTAGAAGCTCAAAGCTTCTTTTAAAAATACGTGAGCAAAGCTTTTTCATTATGAGGATTTACTCAGGGGTGCCAGTATCTTAAGACCTACTGAAGCTGCTGCTGAAAGGACTCTCAAAGCCTCCAGGAACTACTGCAAAGGAGGCCACTGGACATGGCAGAGGTGAGATTTCCTGGGGCACTCCATGGGCTGCATGGGAACAATACCTGCAGCCTCACTGAAGGTCAAAACTTCCAGCCACCAGATGCACCCCCTTGGGACTGGTTTTCAGCCAGCCTGCCCACCCATAAAAAGTTCTGTAAAATGATTTGTAAGTAGTTCTAGAAAGATCAGAAGACACTAGCACACCTTTCATCCATCCTGCCACAAGGCTGGGGTGCACGTACATGCCAGAAAAGTCTATTGGACATTTCAACAAGTGCACTTCTAAAGAGAAATGTTTGCCATAGTCCCTAAGTTGTGGTAATTCTTATTTATAAATTGGACAGCATTCAGGGAACAGCAATTTGTCACGCAGCTGACCGGATGGATTCAGGGAACAGAACAACAGTGCTAAATATAAGTCAATTTAGACAAGAATGATTCAGGGGGCGGTGAGGCAGCAGCATGACCACAGCGTGCAAGCATGTGGAGAGATACCAACAGCTACAGATGGGAGGAGACTGCACCCAGAGAGCCTTTCAGCCTGTGAGCGACCACTAGAGACCATGATCTGAGGTGAACAACAGACAAATCAGGTCAAATTAATGAGTTACATTTCTGGGGATGCAAAATGGAGTCTGACACTTGAGACACCCCAGACCTGTGAGCTGATGTAGGCACTTACAAACAAATGATTGTTTGGGTCTTCACAGTACTTGAGAGATTTCCTCCAATTTTCTGTTCTTAGAAGGGCTGGGTGCTAATGCTCTGCAAGTCACACCCTGCCATATGTGTCAAGATTCTGACAGACACATAAAAATCCTTCTCCTCTAACACTGCCTGCATGAGAAATGCTCTCTGCCATCCAGTGTGACTTGTCTCTTGACAAAGAGAAAATGCACTGAGAAGAGGAACACTAAGCAGGTACGAAGGCTGGCGAAGCAGGCACACACTACCCCTTCTTTACTCGTCCTTCAGATTCTACCAGAGACATTCAGTTTGAAAATACATCTGTTTTCTTGACAAATAAATGAGCCAAACCAGAGCTGTTTTGGGGGACAAAGAGCCAAAAGAACCTCAACATTTTATTTTACTGGAAATGTTCCACTGCTGACAAAACAAGCAGGTTGATGAGAAAGAGGCTGCTAAGCTGTGCACACAGCTCTCTCCAAAGGAACCACCTTCATATTAAACTGACAACTGAAGTCAAAACACCTTTCACCTCTACATTCAGGCCTTATTGGAAAGTGGGAAGCAATTACTCAAAGCATGCCCAACACATAACAAGGGTAATATATTAATTTCTGTTAAGCAAATGGAAAGGATATTTGTAGGCAGCAAAGGAAGTCTGTGGAAAATAATGCATGCCACTGTCACAAAAAGGAAGGATTCCTTGAATATTAAGTCAACAGCTCAAGGATCCACACATCCCAAAGAGACAAGTGGATTTCATCCCCTTGAGCTATTCCAAACATTAATGGAAGAATAAGCAGAGCTCTGATGTTTTCAGAAGGAAAGGCCATCTTGTTACTCTGTCAGTTCCTGCATCATCATTTGCCATATCCCACTTAGAATAGTCCTTTGATAATCACAGAATGATCAAGGTTGGAAGACAACTTTAAGATCATCAAGTCCAACCATCCACCCAGCATTGCCACTGTAATGCCTAAACTACTTAACCACATCACCAGCACCAGATCCAGATGCCTCTTAAACACCTCCAGGGATAGTGACCTTCATGGGCAACCTTTTCCAATGCCTGACCACCCTGACAGTGTTAATTTTTTTTCCTAATATCTAATCTGAATCTCCCGTGTCTCAGATTAAGGCCATTTCCTCTTGTCCTCTCACTGCAGGCACGGCAGGAGAGACTGACCCGCGCCTCATTACACCCTCCTCTCAGGAGTCGTAGAGAGCAATGGGGTCACCCCTGAGCCTCCTCTTCTGGAGACTAAACNGTGCTGGGATGCTTTCCAGCCACTCTGCCCAGCTTGTAGTGCTGTATGGGGTTAAATCCCATGAGCAACAGAAGGCAGAGCAGCTCTGAAAAGAAACATCATGTCCCAGGGGGTAACAAAGCAAACTGTTCCCTTCCAGCTCCTTGTCCAGCTTTTACTCTGCCCTACCCTCTCTCCTGTCCACTTCCCATTTCTTCCTCTTCAGAGCTTTTTTAATACCTAAATTTAATCTCCAGGCATTTCAATTTTCTGAACAATAGCGGCAACCTGAAACCTCAGGCTTGGTATAATGCCTGGGAACTTGTGGGGTTTAAAAAAAGGGGGTGAATGGGATAATAAAAAGAAAAAAAATATGAAGTTCTGCAGCTTGAAGTAAAAACATTTTCAAAAAAGAATAAGAGCAAAGAAACCAGCCCAACACTGAAGTCTAAAAAATACCTTACTTGAATGTAACACAAAGATTCGATTATCTTCTCTTCTTCAGGAAATCAGTTTCTAAAAATACTGGTTTGGGACATTTAGAAGTGACATGCTGAACGCATGTTTTATATCACTTGCTTTTACAGGCATGTTCTAATGCACTGGGTTTAAAACCAAGTAACTGAAATAATTCGAAAGCAACTTAAGGGAATCACAACTATTTCTGAGACATGGTACGCTCTAAAGCATTCAAAAGCACAGCTGTGTTTTGTAAAGTTGTCTGAGATCTTACCCAAGTAACATAAATTGTTGCAAATACATATTTACAGTTTCTACTGTAAATGCCAACTAAATTTCTTGTCAAGTGTCAATACTGTACCTAAAAACCCCCAAAGCAGTTAAAAATATACCCTGAATGCTACTAAGATTCACAAGCAGCTGCAGTGAATGCCTGGAGCCAATAAAAAATCTGTCTATAGTATAAACTGAACAGTCCTACTACTCAAATCCACCTTTGTTAAGGTATCTTCCAATGTAAATTCCTAACTACAAACATTTAGTAGTAGATGCAGCTATTCAGAATAAAAAGAAGTGTTCAAGAAACTACTTATCCTTACAGTGAACTTGCTTCCCATCACAACTCTTAAGCTTAAAGGAGTAAGAGACACTGCTAAATCCCCAGATAAAGGCCAGCTTCTAAGAAAACAATTATTTTTTGGTAGGGATTAAAAACTCTCAACAGTTTGTACAGTAGAGCATGGGTGTTGCTGTGCTTTCTCAAGAGCACACTCTTTGTTACAATTACAGAGAGCCACAAGGGTAGCACCCTTATGCTGCACAATTTTTAGAAGTTCCTTAATAAAGCCCCACTGGGGACAGACGAGTGCGTTTGTTACTGGGCAGAAGAGAGAATGTGACTCACAGCCTGAGGACTCCCTTCCCCCTTTAGCCCTGGCTTCAGTGCTGTGCTTGAGGAGTGAAATCTGCAGAACGGTTTTGTGTTGGCTGGCATTCAGGAAGGAATTTATTGCTCCTTTCTTAGAGACAGCTGAAGGAGGCTGCGTGATTTAGACACTCTGACAGTCACTGTGAATTCCTTAATTTGTCAGGAGTAGCACAACACGGCTTTAGACTGGGGCAAGATGTTTATTATCCATGCTAATCCCCTTTCCATTGACTGTACTGTGTAATCACATAACAAAGCAGAACAAAGCATTCTGTGCCACCAGCCTACCAACGTGACAACCACGGCACATCTTCCCAGGTGGTGGGCTGTCTCCAGGAACTGCAGAGATCTCTGACAAGTAGAATTCAACATTCGCAAGCAACTGCCAGCAGCATCTTTCATGTGCAAGGACTCACAATGCCCCAAGCACAAAATTTCTCCAGAAAGGACTCATTATCTGATGAGGAATTATGTGCAAGGTGCCCCAACACAATTGGAGCAGCAGCTGGGTCAGCCCCCAAGCCTTTTCTTTATTTTTTGGCATATTGCAGAAATGGAAGAATCACAGAATCATGAAAGTTGGAAAAGACCTGTAACAACAAGTCCAGCCTTTGACTGAATGCCACATTGTTGACTAGACCACAGCATCAAGTACCATGTCCAGTCAGTTCTTGAACACCTCCAGGGATTGGTGACTCCACCACTTCCCTGGGCAGTCCATTCCAATGCTTGAAAACCCTTCCAGAGAAGGGTGAAAAGGGTGACAACCTTTTCAGAAGGGTGAGAAGTAATCACTCGTGTTTTGGCTAAAAGGCTTACTTAACTATGATGCTTTTAAGATGTAAATATTTGTGTGAGGATTTAGTAGAATGAATGAAATGGAAAGTTTCATCTATTTGGGAACCTTCTACATCTTTTCCTGCTACTCTTAAGGAATCTAAAGACAGTGTTATCAGAGGGCACTCCACTAGTAAAAGGCATTAGTGATAAAACCACAAAAACCTGTGCTGGTATTGGCCTCATACAACTGTCTGCTGCCTTCCTTCCTTGCCAGTGCTGCAAAACAAGTTCTGGTAAATTAGTTCTGAATTGAAAGATTTAGTCCTGCAATGTCTTTTCACCTTGACATGATACCAAAGAGTGAAACCAAACTGTCCCTGCAGTTCCTTACACACAGCAGCTAAACAGCTTTATAAAATATTGCACTTTTTTTTTTCCACACTCCAGTGAAGAGAATATTTTCATTTATTTGAATATTGTGAAATGAAAAAGTGTTTGATTAAATTCTTAAAGGCCTGAAACAGCAGAACAGATCAACACATCTGATAACACTAACTGCTTGACTTTCTAACAAGCAGCTTATGCAAACTGATTCTGCACTCAAACTTCTCAGTATTGGTAATAAGAGGGTGAATTGCTTCGGGTAGACCTGAGCATGCCAGACTAGAACTGTGCCTCCTTAGATGGTATATCAGACACAGAGTAAGCAAATTTCACCTCAGAAAAATAAGACTAGCAACATGCTAACCACCAATACTTCTGAGCTTTTATCAATTTTTAAGAAGGGCTATTTTGGATTGTTCTTTTTTGGCTGGTTGTTTTTTTCTTTATTTTAATTGGCAATTTGGAAAAGTCATTAGCCCTTCATGCCCAATTTCTTTGTATTTCACTCACAAAAGGAATGTTAAACGTGGTGTAAATTCAGTATTGTGTCAGTTCCTGTGTATTTCCTGGTACTGTATTTAAATCATCACACATGTAAACAAAGACTAATATTATCATAGGCTAAAAAGATAGCCTGGGTCAGTACCGCAGGAGGTCATCTAGTCCAACTACTATCCCAAGTAAAGACAATAATCGACCATTAGTCTGCCCTGGGTAATTAGTGAATGGCATAAGCTGGGTGGACAAATCATGTAAAAAACACCACTTGAAGTATCATTTAGATTAACTCTTGGCTCCTTTCAGTGAGATGACCTAATATAAACAACACATGCTGAAATGGAAACACAGTGTTTGTGCCCCGGTACAGCCCCTCTCTCCTGCTCACTTATTAGAAATTAATCCCTAGCAGTCCCCTGAACTGGAGTTTCTAAAAAATATCTTGCATCAGATAACAGCAATATCCACATTTCCCTGGCATCAAGAAGTTCTCTTCAAACATATCCAGTGTCAGAAAAACAGACATATGTAATCAGCAGAGTGGAGTATGTCCAACTTCACACCGCAGACACCAAATATAGGCTCATAAAGCATTTGCCAAAAAACACCAAAAACAAGTATCCAAAAGTTCGTGCTGCTTCCTGTTTCTCATAACAGGCACTCTGAAACCTAGTTTGGACAAGGGGGCCTTGATTTCTAAGGACTTCACAAAATGTAATTCCTATGCATGCATACGACCAAGGCTCTCAGTTTTTTAGAAGGGGTTGTAACTTTTGATTTTGCCAGTTGCACATGAGCACTACCCCTAATATCTACTCAAATATCTACAAAAAACCATAATTTTGCCTTCAGAAAGCCTTAACAAGTGTAGGACTCATTTTTAAACAGTGAAAGCAGGTATATGAGTAAGCAACTATGGCCATTGAACTTGATACCCTCCTATCTAAAGATGTTTCATAATTCCCACTAATAGTGTAATTTTTTAAAGTTTTTGACCTTCTGTGAAGTTCCAAGTAGTCAGACCAAGACTCTCACTTCACTTGCCTTAATGCAGCTCCAGAAAGATAGTCACTGCAAGATTACTCAGCAGAAAGTAACTACGGCAACACTCTTTTTTGGACAGAACCTACATAATCCTGGTTAAAAATATCACTTCACTCAGTTAATCATTTTCCTCTTCTCACGTTGACTCTACTTTATTAACATGAAACCTATTATTAAACCAACTGATTCATATTAAAGTGATTTGTAACAATAAGAATAAATCAGAATCAAGCCTGAATTTGTGAAAGGACTCTGGCACTAAGTCTTTCAGAGACTATGTTCTTCTGAAATCCTCAAGGGGTAAACAAGGTCAAACTGCCTCTGCTACAGAATGGGGGAAGTGAAGATAATGTCAATGTGAAAATAAGCAGAAGTAGTTTACCTCATGGTTAGTGAGGAAACACATTTAGTTCCCATAACGAAGTTTTGTAAGCATTTAAGACATACCAGCTGAAACTGAAACCCCACTTAACATTTTGATCATTGAAAGAAACAAAGGGAAAAAAATTGGTCTTCTCTCCTTTATAGTTGCATAGTTAGGCAGCTGTAGATTGACAACTCAGCAGTAACAGGACAAGTGACTTAACTCACTGAATATATCATATACATGAAGAAGTACAGGCTCTGAAGTATTTTTTTTTCATCACACTACTTACAGTATGACCTCTTTGAATAAAGCATATTTTGATTAATTTTAGCAGAAAGAGTTTTAAGGCAGCTGTTTTTTTCTTTTAAAGACATTTTTTAAATTCAAACCTGTCTCTTACCATAACTGCAGGAATCACCACAGCATTCAGAGGCTTGTCATTGACAACAGTATCTTTAACTAGCATATATATTCTTTCAGCTTCAGAAAAACATGAAATTTGGAGTACAACAGCACCTGTAAAGAGGCATCAGAACTACTTTTTATATTTTCTATTATTATTAGAAAATAGGTCTCATAGCAAAAGTTTACTCAGTTTACTGAGGACATTATTCAGCAGCTGTTTAAACAACTCTGCAGTTGTTTATTATCAGTTGAATTGTGTTGTGGTTTTAAACCTTCCTTCCTACCCTCAAACATACCTCAGACTTTTGTTAAAGCAAAGCAACTTGAAGGCAAGAACTGCAGCACAGAACTGATGCATAGTAAAGACTTCCTTTGAGCTTCAGGGGTAGGGCCTATTTGCATACTCCTTATCATAACTAACGTTCTGTTCTCATCATGTACAATTGACAGAGGTATCAGGTTTCATTTTGTATCCGATTATTAAAAATCCATTAGTTCTGTTCTTTAGCAATATCTCAGTAAGAATTACTGCAAGCAAATATTTGTGCTGATAATCAAGTTTAGATCTTTATGTTGGCTTAGATTCTGAATGGAGAAGTTGGGGAAGAAGGGAAGACAAAAGAGAAAAAACAAAATAAACACTGACAAGTTAGTATAAAGTAAGATACTTGGTGAGGAGGAAAACAGGGCAGAACAAGACAAAAATGCCTGGCCAGTATATGAGAGGTAGGCTGGTAACATAACCTGGCTGCAACAAAAAGAGAGAGTTAGAAAATTATGAGAACCACAAAAATACAAACACAAGAAGAAAATGGCAATAAAAGCCACACACAAGCAGAAACATCTAAAAAGCACATGCATGTAAATTTGGTTTAATGATGCTGTGACATGGGAAGAGTATCACAAAACAGAGTATTCTCCACTGACAAATATGGAAAGGAGAAGGTACATCTGAGAGCTTTAGAGCTTTTCCATGAAAAAATCAAAATCAATCAGTATCAATTAGTCATGTGGAGACAGAAAAAACACAAAGGAAGTCAAACACATCAGTCTTCAAAACCATGCTATGAAAAGATCCATTTAGCAGACATGTGGAAATTAAGCCTGCCAAAGGATGTGAAACATCTCAACTATAGACACCTAAACATACAGAGGAGAAAATTCCACACTTTTAATTTTTACCAAATGCAGATCTCCACCTGACCACTGCACTAAAGCTGCCCAGAGCCACTGCTGCTCCAGCTCTCAGAAGCCTCATGGCTTCTCTGACCTTGCTGAAATAAAACTCATACAGAAAAAGCAAAGAAACAGCTCAAAGGATGAATGCAGAAAGGAATGCATTTACTTTCTTCAACTTTCAGCCACTGAACTCCAGCTCTTAACACTGCTAGGAAACAGTGACTATGAAACAGTCCCACTGAATCCAAAAGCAGTACCAAATTTCTGTATTCTCAAAGTCAAAGAGATAACACTTCAAGGATTTTTAACAGTTCTGTGATGTTAGATTATGCAGTTGAAGTGCAGCTTCAAAATTCATTTTTATGATGAAATATTACCACCTTCTGGTACACAAGGCATGAAGCCAACCTTTTAACTTTTTTTAATAAGGTAACCCTAATCCACTGTTCTTCATAAATACAATGCGTTACATTTTACCTGAAGAGCTTTTTGCTTATGCAGTCTGACTAACATACTCTGAGCTTCCAGCCTCTAGTATTAGGCTGCAGTTTTGAACATAGACATTGTTTGCAAGACTAAAAATTTTAATGCTTACCTTGTGCTTGATAAACATGACTCACAGATACTACATTTGCTGCAAAGGGTAAAAATATAAACACATAAAACCTTGGGTACATTTAGAGTAAATATTTAAAGTATTTTTAAAAGTTACATAAATATAATATAAATAAATATTAAAAGTTATACAAATATAGGGAGAACCTCCAGCTAACACTTTCCCTCTCAAGTTTACTTTGCAAGTAAGAAGAGCTAAACTGATTTTCATAAAAGGTGACTAAGAATTCTTTGTGGCATTTCAAGTTTAATTCCTCTTGAAGTGACATAAAAGATTGGGAAAAAATGCTTTGTTTCCTGCAACAAAAAGCATGACACATTCCTGACGCTGTTTATACAAAGTATTGGTTGAAGGAATATTATGAAAATTCAATTACACTTCTTTGAAAAAGAAAAATAAATTCTTTTCCCTGAGTGTTTGTCAATATGTGTGTGCACACATACCATACTTCTCCATGACGGGGCACAGTGCTCATGAATAACATGGAGAACAGCCCAGGCAAAAAGTGTCAGAGGTTAATAAAGGCAAGGAACATTCTGCACGTGGTTTAAAGTATGTATAGTTCTTCTAAAGAGTGATGCTTTTTCACAAACACATACTAAATAAAAGGTGTAGTCACATATACCTCAAGTAATGTAATAATTATTCTGTAAATAATGAGCTGTCACATCTTTCCTGCAACTGTGAGCATGCTAAAATGATTAAAAAAGCGCACGTGAGAGTAAAAGGCAGAAAGATTTTTTGAAATAAGGTCAGAAAAATTTAAAATTATAAGAAAAATGAGCAATTGATGGCCCTACATTTTGTTCTGTACAAGTTAATGCGTCTGAAAATGCACCTGTTTACTTACTTTTGATAGCTAATTCTTCCTTGAGAATATTTGTATATTCTTCAGGGGAAAGCTGAGGTGGAAGGCCACCCACAAATAAATTTACTTGTACAATGGATTTGCTGTTTTCCACAATATAAAATCTTGTTTGATTCATCTGACGTATTGAAGTCTACCAAAATAAAGGAAAATAAATGACATGACATTTGGCAAAAAGATATTGTGAAGCAAAATCCAAAATAGTTCTGCACTTAGCAATCATGTCTTCTATGCCTAGAGAATATCAGAAACAGAAACAAACCTCAGTTCAAGCACTTAGCTTCTCTACCCTTGAGCCTGCTTAGGGGGTAACCAGTTACTCACTTTTTCTGTAAGAAAGGAGACTCCGTACTTGCTATTAAAAAAAAAAAAAAATCATGTTTCTTTCTCAGATTTACCTTTCTTATGTCCTTGAGTCTGCTAAGAATCAGTTCCTGATTGTCCAAGACCATGCGCTGAACTGGAGAGGGCAAGAATATTAATCATGTTTAAAAGCATGTAAATTATTATCAGGCTCAATTACACAAAAACGATAAGAAAAACATTTAGGGAAAAAGTACAGCTCTGCATACAACTAATTTTATCATAAAGGACCATGCAGACCTGAGCTACTTATTATTCAACAGAAAAAACAGAACAGTCTGACTTTTTTCACAGTTCTTAAACACCACCCTCCTTTAAAAAAAAAGGCAGAAACAGCCTGAACCCGCTCAAGAGACAAGCAGTACTTTGGTAATAATCTAACTGTTTGACAGAAGACTTTAAAACTATATTCCCTAACAAGTACAGTAATAACCAACTTCTGTGTTTTATCAAAATATTAAAACAATTCTAACAACTTCCAGTTAAAGTAAGGTTGGAAATGATGCTTTAAAACAGAGCACCAGAGACCAACCAGGGTTATGACATTCACAAAGCTACAATAACCTTATAAAACAACTTCCCAATAGTGCTCACAAATAAAGCAAAGCATTGAGACAGTATTTGAACTACAAAGATATTTACTCAGCTGTGGTCAGAGCATTAGACTATTTCAATGTCTTTATTTATTTCTCCATTCAACCTTACAAACACTGAAGCACAAAGGGATGTCAACTTGGAGAATACCAGTCCAGCTCCCGCACGATCACAAAACACTTGAACAATGCTAGCACTGCAGATTTCTGTTCTTCCTTACACACAAACATATTACTTGGAATGTCTTAGGACTCAAACTTACTCTTCCATGCAGGTGTGTCAGGGGGAAAGAGGACAGAGGAAGGGAGCCATTTGAACTTAGAATTAATCTTTAATAAATAACTGCAGTTAAGAAAATTATGTCAGTTAAACATAGCTCCCCAAAACAGGGCAAAAATGTCAATACCCACCAGAAACCACAAATGAGATTTTACGTAATAATGAACGGGAACCTTACTCCCACAGGACATACAAGACTGAAAAGAACCAGCATCCCTTCTGACTAAGTATTTCAATATCATCATGAAGTTTCATTTGTGTTTTTTATTGTCAAAGATGAACGTTACTGTGTTTGAATGGGGGAAAAAACCTACGGAGATCGGATGTACCTTTGGCCAATGCTCCTTGACTTACCTTGCTTACTGCCCATAAGCACTTCCACCAATTTGAAATTCTGGAGGCACTCCGTCTGCCAAAAGATACAGCATGTAAGTGCAGCTGCTGAACAACATCATTTTGCCAGATGTTTACATTATTGTGTTATATACTGCACACAGTGTATAACACAGCATGGAAAATTAAACATTTAAAAAAAATTAAATATTTTTAAATCAACCATGATGTTCTTCCTCTAACCAACTCCTTCCAAGACAGGAATAATCTTCATTTTACACACTCATGGCATCACGCTCCCATGCTCCTAAAAACATTGGCACCCTCACAGCCACATTGTGAAGGGGCTCCTGTACAGCACTGTTAATCCCATTCCTGCTTCAGCGACGAACAGCTCCTCTGGAGTATTCCCTGAATGTCCTTCCAGAGAAAGCATGCAGGACTGGGAATGAGCCTGCTCTTTGAGAACATGGCCCAGGAACCAGCTTGGCAAAAGCAGGCTGACCACTCCCCATCTCCTGGGACACTCCACAGGCACTGATGGAACAAAACCCTCTTCACATGTGCCACAGTCTCTTCTCCAAGCTACTGCTAGGGAGAAGTCAAGTCCCTTGCAGCTGGACCAGAAGAGCTGGCACAGCCAAGAGCTGAACCATTTACGACAAAGATTGAAACCCTGCAAATATATGACACTCAGGATTGAGGAAGGGTCTTAAATTTTGGCCTTGAGGCTCAAGAGACAAATGATCTTGCTTTACATGTTATGAACAGGGGTGTTAAGAGCCTCAACTGCCTACATGTGCTTTGCCTGATACTTGATGAAAGCAACTTGGAGAGCATCTTCAGCACAGGCAAACTCTGGATATTAAAAAGAGATTTCCCATATGCATGTTTATACAGAGAAACAAGTAGAGCATTTAAAAATTATCACTACTGGAGAAATTGCAACTGAGCCAAAGAATTAAGTCTCTTACAGCTTATAGCTAGCTTCCTAAATACAGAGATCTTTCCCTAACAGAAGCTATGCTGTTTGACTGTTGCTTTTTTTCCAGATGAGACAAAACTTTGGACATGCTTGTTCCAATTTTTATCAAAAGGTCCACAGCACTTGAGGAAATGGACTGACAATAAATCCTGGAAGTATCCTGTAGCCAAAACAAGCTGCATGCTTTACACAGTGGATACATCTAGACAGGTCTATGATTATCACTTACTACAGAGAACTAGTCACATGCATGTTCCCATGTACCCTGTAAATAACCACAAAGGGCAGCAGTCATCCTCTGCGAGCACGGCTGTGCCCTGGAGCAGTGCAGCCGTGCTGATTTCCTGGTGTGCTCACAAGCCCCGGGTGTAGAATAAAATGCGCACGCTACAGCTTTGTGTCTCCACACTGGAGTGGTCAGGCCTTGGCTTGGCATGCTAGCAAAGTCTACTAACATGTTTCCTGAAAGTCATGCTGTTTTGGCACCAACCCTAGGAAGGACAGGTAGACTGAAAGAGATTATCTTGCAAGGAAAGCATGTGCATCTACAAGATTACAAGACGTATCTAGTAATTTCCAATGATGTGGGAAGGAATGCAGACAGTAAAGAACATGGGTGCTGTTTCAGCCTTGAGTCCTTCCTTGCAGCCCTTGGGGGCTACAGAGTTGCTGCTTGCCACCATAGGAAGAAAATTTCTACAGTGCTCTTTAATGTTTTTATAAATTGTCTGGATGAAGGAGTCAAACGCACTGTGAGTCTCCTGATGATACTAACCTAGGAGGAACGGTGGACTCCCTCAAGGGTAGGGGGACCTTACAGGGAAATCTGGATGAGCTAGAGAGCTGGGCAATCACCAACCATATGAAATGTAACAAGAGCTACTGCCAGATTCTCAACCTGGGATGGTTAAAAACACAAATTGGGGGATGAAAGCTGGAGAGCAGCCCTGTGGAAAAAGATCTGGTGAGCTAGGTCAATGGCAAGTTGAACACGAGTCAGCAGTGCCCTGGCAGCCAGGAGGGCCACCTGTATCCTCGGCGGCAACAGCATCACCAGCCGGGCAAGGGAGGGAATTGTCCCGCTCTGCTCTGCACTGGGGTGGCCTCACCTCGAGTGCTGGGGGCAGGTCTGGGTGCCACAGTATAAGATGGACACCAACCCACTTGAGTGTGTCCAGGGCAGAGTGACCAAGATAATGAAAAGTCTCGAGGTCAAGACTTGGAAGGACCTCTCTGAGGTCACTTGGTTTATTCACCCTGGAGTAGAGGAGGCTGAGGAGTGACCTCATTATGGTCAACAGCTTCCTCAAGGCAGGCAGTGAAGGCAGAGGTGCCAATCTCCTCTCTCTAGTGACCAGAGATAGGACCCAAGGAAAAGAGAATGAAGCTGCATTACGGGGAGTTCAAATTTAGGAAAAGGTTCTTCACTGAAAGGGTGGCTGGTCACTGGAACAGGATCCCTAGGAAAGTGTCCATGGCACCAAGTCTGTGAGAGTTCAAGAAGTGTCTGGACAATGCTGTTAGTCATTCACTTTACTTTTAGGAAATCCTGCAACGAGCAGGACGTTGGACTCGGTGGTCTTTATGGGTCCTCTCCAGCTTGAGATATACTGTGATTTTATAATTTCCTTCAAAGCAGCATAAAGAATTAGGAGCAAGCACGATCATCCTAACAGTGATTGCCAGTTTCCCAACAAGGTAAAATTAGCAGAGTAGCTACATATGTAAGTGTGTTTTAAATATTTCAAGACATAAATAACCAATAAAAATGTGCTGCACCCCAAGAATCATGGCGTTCTGCTTGATCCAGAAACACTGATAGTACCTTCCAGTACAGAGCACCTATGCCCACCTACCCTGAAGATTGCATTAAACTTTGAGCAGCATGCCAGTCACAAAAGATCATCCACCAAATGCTAACAACATTTACATTAACTGCAAATTAAGGGACTGCAATTTTTCTGAAGAGAAAAATACATACTTCAGGGTCACTCAGGTGGTATGTGGCCGCACTTAGGATCTTACCTGCCTTCCAAGTAATGGGAGCACTTCTTTGATCACAGTCTGCACAGTGCTATCCTTATTTACTCGTAAAGAAACATATGCCATTCCCACCCTAAGGAGAAAAATACTTATTTTAGGACAATCTTTTGACCTATCCTGTGTGTACCTTTTTTAACTAAGTATGAAATTTTCTCTGAGCATAGGCATATATTTGAATTAGTTGGAGAAAGTTGTTCACTGAGGGTCATGGCAGATGTGGTATCAGCACCAGAGAGAAGAAAACACTTTCATCGCAAGGAACTGCTAATTACAATTCTAGCACTGCAGATTAGCTTCTTCCTAATCACAAAGATAACCTGCAAGTCTTTCATAAAACTTGGCAATGCACTTGCAAGAGCAAAATGACCTCATGGGTTAATTTTATCCCACAGGTCTTCAGAAATTAGTAGGTCAGCAGACCATTTTGTTTCCACTATAAATATGCTTAAAATTCATACTGGCTCAGTGGTAAATACAGGGGTTTTTTTATTATTTATTTTCTTCCTCCTCATCTTACTTACATAGGAAGTTACACTGTAGTTCTTCCTAGTTCACATTTCTTCAAAAAAATCCATCAGTTTTTCAAGTGATGTGTATGTCATAATTTATTTACAGATGTAGTTAATGTAAAGTTGCATCTTTCTCACCAAACACATGACAATAGAACTGCACAAGTTGCACAGTATATTCCACCATGTAAAGAAACCCAAGAGTTGCCAGGCATGGAAATGAACGTTATGCATACTACCCACTCAGAAAAATGAACAGAAGAATCCTGAAATACAGAAAAAGAAACTACATTCTCTGTCAGAGTTCTGCAGCTTCAATAACTAAAACAAACAGGACCTAGACTACAGAGAACAAATGTAGCCAAGCAGGATAACCTTGTGATCAAGAAGGAAAATACTCACTTTAGCCAGGCAGGATAAATTCTGATCACTTCCTCGTCCTTTGGTTTGGCTCTGATGATCCAAGCTTCAGGAACAGATTCTCGGAATACTGAGCCCAAGTTGCTGTCCTCTGCAGCATCATTCCTGTTGATAACATCATCAGAGAGCAGCACCTGCTGCGTAAAGGTCTGAAGCTCATACTCCTGCTGGTCATCATTTATGTAGTACGCCCTCAAAGCAGCCTCCTAAAACACAGCAAGATAAATTAACATTTACTTGAAAAGACACGATTAATTCCTATAAAGCCATAGACGTTATAAATACCTGATTTATGAAATGAACCTTTAATGCATGTTCTAACCTCAGAGCAGTGGATACATAGCAATAGCAAAAAAACCAAAACAAAACAAGAGTGAAGTTTTGAAAACAAATTTTAGTGAACATGAAAGAAGAAAACTTGAGATACCAATGTATTTGAACACAATCCACAGTATTTTTGGCAAGTGATAGTAATTTTAAGACCAAATGTAAAAATTCAGGTCCAATAAATCTACACTCACACATGTAAAATTTACTGCACAAGGAAAATGGTAAATAACACTTGATTGTACCCAACTCTGCCTACTCAGTCTTCTTGCACTAAGGGGATGCTAAAAATTAGTGAGCTTCTCAGCCACAAGGCTGCCCTGAGCCCACACACCTGTGAAGAGGAAAGGGAAGGGCTGTCCTTGCAAGATGCACACAGTCACAGGAATTTTACATCCATTATAGGCCCATGCCTGTAGCACCTCTGCTAACACAGATGCTGCAGTCAATACAGCTCACTTATGAGAACTTGTATTCATCTTCCCTGGTATTAAAAGCACTAGCCTGGTAAAATGTGCTTGAAAGGCAAGTAGCATTCCTAAATAAAAGTATTTTAAATCCTGTACATAGCTTTTCTTAAAGATCTTTGACATGCAGGACACTACAAACCATTTTCAAAACTCCTGTTGATTTTGAGCACAGTATCAAGATAAAAATCCTAATGATCATTAGCTTTTAATTGTCAGAATTCTGATGTAATACATTTTTCAGACGTCTCTGCCAAGTCTGTTATGACTCTGAGACCTTACCATGCTCAATTCTACTGTGCACCACCCTCTTCCCACTCCGGGATTTATCTCTCACAGCTAGGGGTCTCTGCCTAGCCCAGTAAATAAAGATCTGTACAGCACACTTGATTTAGTACCAAGTAATTTTTCTACCCCAGATGGAGCACTGGAAAAGCTAGGGAGTAGCCAGTATGTGATCAATAATTCATTACTTTCACAGCCAAGGGGTGGAGATAGCTATAGCCAGCTTTAGTGTTCAAAGCTGATTTACTCAAGTGCAGTATTGGTGGCTGTCCAGGATAAATATCAAACCACTGCTGCAGAAAAGGAGCAATATCTAAGGAGCTGGTTACCCTGTATTGCTTGTACCAGTAAAATCAGGCTTCAGAGTAACACAGGGAAGCAGAATGACTGTTTAACATGTGATACTGCAGTTGCCACTATGCTATAGATATGTAAGCCACCATTTCTTCAGATGCTCTGAAGTAAGAGCACTACATGAAGAAGTCAAATTACACTGCAATATTGTAGCCCATTTACAGATTTTTGTTGTTGTTAAGTGTTGGGGAAGATGAAACAGGAAAATCTTATAAATATGACTGCTTGGATTTTGAGAATATGAAACCTGTAAGTGAAGTAGAACTAAAAGCACGANCAAGAGCTGTGACTTGCAGCTCTCTGCAGCCCCGTTTTTCACCCACACCTGGAGCAATAAACCGCATGCTCCAAGACCAGCCATGACTCTAGAGATCTCTCGTCCCCGTCCGTCTCTTCACTGCCCACACCGTCCGAGCAGCGTTCTTACAGTTAAGTTTCTAAAACTTAGCTTTTTACTATTGTAATATGAAATTATATGTATCACACTGGAAAATTGACCCTCACTGGGTATCTTACCACAACTTCTTCATTTTTTGCAATCCTTGGAACTGAAATTAGTCGAAATTGATTGCGTTTCACTGCATCATTCCCATCAAATATCTTTAGTGTTTGTTTACCTGAATGGAAAAAATTGTATTTCATTAACACACACCTCCAATCAGAAAGCTACCTAAATAGGAAGGGTATAATGTAACTACTAAAAACCTGCTTTTAACCCACCAAAATGTTTCTTCATGGGAACATTGCTTCTCATAGGACAAGCTTTGAGGCTGAATATTTTAATTTTTGTTTAGTTACTGTTCGTTTAAAACAGGGGTACATTCAGAGAGGAAAGAGGGATGAGTAATCACAGTTTTATCCTGGCTTTTGATATAACTGTTATAACCATACAGTGTATGATCACTTCTTCATTCTCAGCATTCAAGACTGCCTTTATTATTGACCTGTTGAACAACCTGAAGACCAAGACAAAGTGCCATCCTCTTCAGAATAGCTCCCAGAATACTGCCCATTCTGAGAATGTGCTTCCAAAGAAAGTCCTTAAAATGGCTGGTTAAGTGTACAGGCAACGGGAGGAAAATACAGGGACAACAGAAAAACTAGAAGAAAGAAGTTACAGCAAACGAAGACCTTCAGCCTTCTGCTGTGCTTCACTTCACTAAAGTCTTATCAAGTCCATGCTCAAACTGTTGAGCGCAGATTGTTGCCCAGACATCTGTGAAAGGGTGAAGAGTGAAGGATTTTGGGTTCACCAAGATGGGTTATGACTCAGGTACAGGCTCTGTATGACAAAGTCTCTTACCTAAGCAACTATTTTAAGAGTAATAGCAAAGCACAAACGAATTCTCATAGAACAGGCAGGTTTTGAGAGGTTTTAGGAACAAGTTAATATTACCAGTCCATTACATGTGTCCTTACTGCCTCTGGAAAGGAAACCAAGTTAATCTATCCAGACCAAAAACGAGATTCCATGAAGACAAACCTTGTGTCCTCTCCTGATCTCATCTTTATGAAGACACCTGATGAGTTGCTCAGCTTTGCAGGGTCTTGCAGGTACTCCCCAGAGAGCTGATGCTTTACAGCAGACATAACTATTCTTCACAGACAGAGTATGCCCTTTTTATTGCAGTGTTGGACTGAACTACTAATGAAAGCCACCCATTGTATAGCACAGTGTTACAGAGTCTGATCACACAATAAATCTGTACACTTGCATTCATCAGCAAGTAGTACAATCACTAGAAGCTACGACTTGCAATTCTTGAAATGTTAGAAATATTCAGTGAAAGCCACATACACCAGCTGTAATGCCCATACAACTGGTTAATCATGCAGTCTGTTAACACACATTGTAAAGGAGATACGTTTCTTGCTGGAGTCTACTTCCATGCTTCCCTCACAGCTTGGAAATATTTTGTAGTACAGAATAAAATACTGAGAGCCTTTTGCTCTCAAATAATATCAGCATTTAGGTTCAGTGAAACACATTAGCAAATTGCCATTTACCACAGAAGGATTAAAAAGGAGAACTGGAACTGGAGGAAGAAAACCATTAACCACCTCTAACTGATGACAGAAAAAAAGCAAGCAAGAATCCAGGCAGAAATGTGCATCACAGGGTATCTCAATGCTGCAGTGACAGATTATGAAGAAAAACTGCAGTGTATAAATACTTTGCAAGGACACTTCAGTGCTAAGTTTTCTTGAACCACCTGAAACTAAGTATGTAATGTATGTCTACTCCACCTATTTCTGCTTCAGTGTATGTTTTCCAACTTCAATCAAAAACAGACACCACAGAACAAAAGGATTATCTAATACTTATGTGTGAAAGCAGTCTTTTAAAAATGAGATTCAAACCCTCAGAGAAAAATCATGATCCCTTCTATGATCTTTATTTCTCTTTATTCTGAGATGGGACAGCTACACTTGGACTTCTTTTTCAGTGTAGACTTACCCACTTCTTAAGGATATGTCTTCATTATCACTTCCACTGGTCATGGCCCAATGTGTGTGCAAGGACGTTCTCATTACGTAACATGAAGACCTCATTGCACAGCAAAGCAGTCCTCAGTACAGCCTCCCATCCTACTCCAAAGTCATCCTAGTCTCCCTGGGACAAAACTGGCTATGTTGACTGGTCTAGTGAAAGCTGTCCCCACCCATGTTAGGGGGGGCTGGGACTAGATGATCTTTAAGGTCCCTTCTAACTCAAACCATTCTATGATTCCATTATGATATTCAAAACCTTACTGTACATGACAAACTGCTCTGAGTGACCTTGCTTGAGCAGGAGGCTGTCCTAAATAATCTCCATATTGCCTCCAACTTCAGCCATGCAGTTACTCTTTGGAGGGAAGCCTGTATAACAGATGCACGTACAGAGGAAAACAGACAGACAGAAACAGAACAAATAAAATCACAGAATCATAAAATAGTTTGGGTTGGAAGGGGCCTTCAAGGATCACGGAGTCCAAGAATCCTGACATGGACATCCTTCCCTAGATCAGGCTACTCAGAGCCACACCCAACCTAGTATGATACATTGGGACTTTTTAATTATTTTTGTTGATATGAAAAGTAGAATTACCGTGAATTTTCAGTTTTCCAATTATCGTAGTGGCTGTGTCTGTTGTCAATTTCTTTTTAGTCACAATATAAGGAAGATTTAATTATCACCAACTCTTGCTTCTAAAGTATCCTTGAAACTCAACAACCATTGCATTGAGACTATAGCACACATCAGAAAGTGACTTACTCCTTTAAATTCTGCTGGATTTATGCCAGAAAGAGTGGAAATCTTTTAAAAATATACTTCTGTCAGAGTGATCTCCATGGTAACTATAGCATAGACAAATGTTAACCAAAAGACACACTGTGTCCTGGGTGACCTTCTTTAGAGCTAGCACAACTTGAGAAAACAAGTGAACACTGGTTACTGACAGCACAGCTGATGTTCTGAGTATGAACTTCCATATCGCTATCAAAATCTCTGCTGTTTTCTCTAGCAATCCAGAGAGTAGACAACCATCTGAGAATAAAAACATTCATCCAAGTTCTAGTACTTGTTTTCATTTGAAGTGCCTTTGTAGTCTGCTCTTATGACATACTAGCTGGCCTAAGAGAATCCCTAGCAATTTTAACTGGAGAATTTTTTATGAGCTCTCCATGTCTTCAGAACAGTCAAAGAACAGTTGGATTGACTCTCAAAATAAACAGGTTTACAAGAAGAAGTTTAGATCTACAGACTAGTAGTAACATCCTAAGCTCAAGCATATTTCTTAGTTAAATAAACATAATGCTGGTAATCTGGTATTCATCACACAAAGAACCTCCTCAACTTATCAGTGAAAAATCACATTTAACTTTGTCACTGTACTCCTCACAGGGGAGGACACTTTCACTGCAACCCAGTGAAAAATGGCTTGCTTGCACATGAGCTTCTGGAAGGCCATTAACAAAAGAACAAACAGCTACATACTGGAATTTGTCACCCAGAAATACATTTCTCCACTGATTCAGGAGCACATCCAACACATGTAAGTTAAGGGGTGTCTTATGCCAGTCTGATTTGTCAAACTAGCCTTGGCAAGAAGCTCAACTATAACCACTTCTGAAGTTAGATAAAGCTCTTCCTTCGACCTGTTCCAATTTTTAAATATTAGAAAATTATCCAGTTACAGAAGTGAAGTCTGCATACCACTACTTAGTATATCTATATAAACCCCCTTGCTAATATGCAACAGATGCACTTATCAAATTGTGGTATTTAAAGGAGTTATTGCCTGTTTTGTAATACTGGCACCTCACTGCTAAACATCTTTTATCTTTTCCTGTTGGATCAGGACTTTCTCCTGAAAAACACATCATGTTTTTTCTTAACATGGGATACTGAGCTGAAAATAACCCATTATTCATGCTTACCCTTTTCAAGGGGAAAATAACTACAAAAGGTTAACTCCAGGCATAATTTACGAAATTGTGGCATTTGATTTCAGAGGGTAAGATACCAAGTTTTCCTGGGAAAAGGATAAAACAGCATTGGATGAGTCCAAAGTTCATGTTCCCTTTGACTTCCAAATCCCCACAGACAGGACATGGCTTCTGAAAAGACTTATATGTGGCTTGTGACTGAGACAGGAAAATGATGCACTCCTGAATGGTTTTGCCACTTAAGAAAGCTAGAAGCCTATCCTGAGTGTATTTGTGAAAATTACTCTTTAAAGACTTAATTCTAGCAACATAGCTTACCAAGACCATTCTTCCTCCAAAAACTTGTGTTATTTACATGCTTTATGCTCTCCTTCTCTACTGCTGCTTCATATTACAACAGTGGGGACTATCAAATTTTGGTTTATTTCAGTATTAGGATTCATAACGTACAAGATGGCATTTAGGTATGTAAGAATTATGCATTTTTGCTTTTATTGCCCTTGAAGGGAGCCTTGGGTCTATCTAATACAAAACCATTTTATCTCTTACTTGGCAGATGAACAGCAACCTGAGCAGGGCAAAACAGAGGCTGTGGAAGGACATGCTGTAAAACCTCTGCTTGCTGACAGCACTGCAGCCCCCATTTCTCTGACAGACAGATTCCTCTAAAACCTCCTCCAGAATGGGTTTTCTTTGGTGTCTGGATTTTGTCCTGAAGAAGATGGACGCATGCTGAATCAGACAGTTCACTTGCAGCCAGTGAGAGACACTCACAGGGCAGATACTGTCTTTTTCCAAATCTGCTGGTATGTCTGTTACATCAATCAACTCAGAAACTGTATGGTTGTTTTTACGTGAATTTTATGCTTTTGATTTCAGTATCTTGGTAGGCTAAATATAGTGGTTGATTTAAAACATTTAAGCTACCAATATTAAGCCTTAGATCTTCTAACTTTACACTTCACTCAACAAGCCCATTACAATAGCAAAGAAACAAAAATGAATGTAGACTACTAATTCAGATCTTCTTCCAGTACTAAACTACAAACTGTATCCTTTTCTATTGGCTTCTTTCCTATGGGAAAAGTGTGTCTTTCCACATCAATTGTTCTGACTTGTTTTTTAAAAATATGTACCCCTAAAACATAGAGAGCTGGAATTAAAAAAAGCTAAATATTCTGGAATGTAATTCAGAGACTCCTGAGGTAGAGCATGGTAACATCCCAAAAGATGTGGCAGATGTACTGAGTCAACACATAGAAGCAGTGAGCAGCTCCTTCTTGACCCACGTTACACAAATGGTGTTACCTGGAGACAGGTGAAAGTGGTACAGCCCCCTACAACTGTGTCATTGTTGTGTTAAATTCAATAGGTTATGACTCCCCACACACAGAGAGGCACAACAGCACAACAGCTGGCAGGTGAACCTCAGTAACTTTATCAGGTAGGTTATCAGAGAAGACACATCCTGAGCTGACACGAGGTCATCAGTCCCATGGTCTGGGGGTGCACACACCAGATGAGTCCACAGGGGAAGTTCTGTGGGACACCTCACTGACCAAGGAGGTGACTCAGATTGCAGGCATATCTGAGATGCATGTGAAAAGCATTTTTGACAGTAGTAAGGGAAATAGGCTTAATTGTTGAAATGAAGAAGTCCTCACACTGAACCACTTAAGTCACTTAAAACACTAGAAAAAGTGAAAGCCAGTCCAGCTCAATCCTGTTTACTGCAACATGCCCAAGCCAAAAAAAAAAATTCACCTTGTGTCCTCAGCAAAATTTGGATCCAGAGAACTTACAAGGAAAAGGCTTTGAAAAGACATTGCTGTCTGCCCTATAAATTCATTGCTTATCGGTGGACTATTAACACCATGTTTTCTTTCTTCGCTTACCAAGTTGAGAGAAATGACCTGTTTGTCAAGGTAATGAACAGATTGCCACTTATGTCAACCTACCAATGGAAAATACCAAAGAGATATTTGTAAGGCCCTGGATAAATGTGCTGGACCAAAACTTTGGACCTGAAATTAAAACCTAACATTAGAAAAATAGCCATTTAATATTTTGTCATAAGGCAATACAAGTTAAGGTTATACGAATAAAGACTGAAATGGGTGACTATTTACCCCTTACTAAAATTTTGCTTACTTGAATCGGTTGAAATTTGGATATCTTTTGTTGATCCTTGTGTTGACCCATCAACATCATCATCTTCATCTGTAAAAGCAGAAACATTTTAAGAAAGGATGTTTGTTAATTTGAATGGAGGGGAGGGAAGGTGTTTGTAATTTAAGAACAGTTTCCATCAAAAAAGCTAACAAAAAAGGAGCCAGTCAGAAAAGCACACTTTCTTTTTCTACCTATTTTATGAGAAAAATTCATAGTATTAAAACAACAATAAAAAACCAGATCTGCATTGTCATGTAAGTACAATGAAGGCATATCTGACATCCTTATACTATTATCTTTAATATTGCAACTACTGCATTTCATTCTTTTCTCAAGCTGTGATGTTTGAGTGTGACCGAAGTACGGATGGTTTCCATTAAGTTTTAAATTACCAAATCAGCCCAGGAACTGCAGTAACAGCCTTCCAGTCAGAAATACTGATGTTATAGAAATAATTTCCACAACTGAAAAACGAAGTTTTTGACACCCAAAGAGAAAGAAATTGCTGCTCTCCAGAAGAGGACATTGACAGTAGGCTCATCACTCTCACTAAAGCTAGGAGCTAACATGTCAGAAAATAATGCACCCTTGTAAAACCATACATAAAATACTAAGAAAAGATTAAAATAAATACTATGAACATTTTGCATTTGCTTCTGTGAAGAACATCCTCACTGCGTTCTCACTCCTGACACTCAGGGCCATACAAGACCAGGGCAAATCCAAACATGAATCATTTTCCTTCTCTGAGGGTAGGAGTAGAGTGCAATGCAAGTGCTCATCACATAATGGTATTCATACTCACATCCACTGAAAATCCCAGTCAGTCTTGACTGGGATGCAGGCAAAGCTCCCCACAGATACAAGCCAGGCAACACCTTTGTATAAACTATGCCTTGCAGCTGAGGGAGAAAGCAAGAAATCAAAGCACAAAACAAGAAAGAAAAAATAAAATAAAATCAGTAAAGGCAGACCTTCAGACCAAAAGAGATACTGGGGAAGTCAAAATCCTAAAGCAGGAGAACTTTTCAAGAAGCAGAACATGGATAACAAGAAGGGCTAAGAGGCACTGAATTTCCTCAACACAGGATGATGTGAGAATTAGTTCAAGACAATTATTGGCTCTGCCTTTGAGGAAGAATCTGGGCAAAGAAAAATAGCATATAGCAATGGTATTTGGTGCTTTTGACAGTGACCTGCAGACACGAGATCTTCAGCAGATGACTGAGAATGACAAATGTCCAGCAACAGTCTCAAAGCAAGGCTCAACAGGATGTGGATGGTGTAAAAGGAGTCACATGTGAAGACACCAGACTAGTACCCAAGCATTCAGGATGTAGGTGCTAAACCAAGGTGCTAAACAGCATTGTTAGCTAAGGAACCACAGAACAAAACACTTTATGCACAGCGGAGTGCAAGGCAGGTACTGCACCACAAATATTACTCACCATGCCTTGTGCTGAGCCACAGCTGTGGCCCACTGACCATGAAAAAAAAGGAAGATGTCAGTTGCTGGGGCAGCTGTCAAGTTCACAGATATGCAACAGATCAGCAGCAGGAGGAGCGGGGAGCATCCCCATGGCTCAGCCCCTGCTCCCCTGGGTATCAGCAGCCCCTCCCATCCTGGGAGGCAGCTGAGCCCAAGGGGCAGCAATTCTCATAGGCCACAGAAAAGTGATCCTGTGTTAGAAATGAGATTTTTCAAGGTGTTGCTATATTGTATGGCTGTTACATGCAGGCTAAGGACTATAAAAATGCATTCTGGCTATCCAAACAAGGTGAGTTTTATTCAATTTGGCTTTTGTTTCCCTTCCTATCACAATAAAGCACTGGAAATGGTCCAAATTAAGTTAGTGACTATTTCTGCATCCCTATGTGTCTGCTTCTGACCACAAGCTAATGGCTGCATTCTCTCAATTCAAAGTATCAGACATACTTTTTCCTTAAAGAAATGCAAAAAAGCCATTCTTTAAAAAACCTAGACTGTGCATAACACGAACTCACACACTTAGCATGTAGCATAAGTCCTGAAACAGAAAACCTTTTCTTCCATCACTTAAAATAATGAAGGAAGAGCCTAGAAGGTGCAGCTAAAACATTGGATTCTTTCATTTAAGGTGCTCCACGTTCAATTTTTATTAAGAGGTGGTTTAAAAATAAAAAAAGAGAAAGTTTAAGTCTGACAAATTAAAAGAACACACCACTGTTGAAGAGAGCAACTTAGTTAACATCAGAAAAGTCAAACCAAAGACTCTATTTTAAAGGTTTGTGATTAACTTCTCTTAATTATAAAAATACAACTTTATCTTCATGTAAACCTTTGGGACACTTGCGAAATACCTAACAATATCAAAGTTCACAATGAGCCTTGCAGCAAAATCAAGCTCATCCAGACTGTTTATTTCTGTTACTTCTTAATGTTGGAAGCATTAGGAACTCCATGACTTTCAGGTGGGTGCTATACTACATCTTTGCCCACTAGCAAGCAAATTCACTAACAAGAAAAATAGCTCACTGAAAAAAAAACAATTCACAAAAGGACCCTAACACCTCCTCTCTGCCTCTACATTCTGACAGGTCACTGGAGTGTGCCTGGGTCATTGAGACCTCGGGTCACGCAGTTCATGCAGTAGCAGGACTTCTGGTAGAGCTTCTGCATACAGAACACAGGGCTCTTGATCGTGATCAACTCTCCTCACCAAAACCAAACCTATGTGTTCAGAGCAGAAAGTTCAAGAGCAATCTGCCAGGTTGAGAAAAGAGCAGTTGCAAATATTTAACTTTCATGAGCTGTATTTTTATTTCCTTTCCTATTCCATTCAAGCACCAAAAGAAAGGCTTTACAAGAGCATAATAATCAAAATATAAATTAAGAAACACTTGTGTACTTCAGGCTTAAAAAAGATTCTCATTCCTAAAGAGCTGTTAAACAAACATTAACTCTAGATGGCAGCAGAACATTACCCAGTGTAGACACATGGTGTCGTTTCGGCACAGAAATCCTAAAAAGGACAGATGCTGAATCCAAGAGACAAATAAAAGTGTCTGTACATATGACATGACAAGTAAATGTTTGTAGCAATGATAAGACTAACATCACAAATTTTCTGATTTTTGGTTTTCACTTTCTTTGTTTCAAGAATAGTGCACAAATTGCCCTGCACTAGTGAACAGAAGTTTCTGCATTTTGCACAGCATCCATTTAAAAAAATCTCTAACCTGTCCCAGGAATAGCAAGAAGTTATAGTATTGCCACAAAAAGCCAGTAAAAATCAGCAATAATATACTTAATTGAATTATGACACTAGGTTAAATATGCTCATCAATTTGTTGCATTCAACTTTGAAATGTTTACCTGATTCTGTTTGAATGTTTTCTGATATTCGAAAACAATGCAATTTGCTGAAGTTGCGAGAAAACAATTGCACACAATTTGGAGGAAGAATCATATTCCTTAATCTTCCAAAGGTACATTCTGGTGTGACAATTACATAGCAAGCAGCATGAGCCTATAAACAACAGCATCAGTTAAGAACTTAAGATACACAAAGAAAGTAAATTTATTTATAACAAACTATGACTGAAATTGTATAACTCAAGTTAGGGATTATATAGACCTTTTGTAAATCACCTTCATTAAATGAATGGCCCATTTTTCACCCTAGGTTTTTATTTGTTTGATTCAGGTTTTGTATAACCAATAATGGGGAGTCTTAATATGTCAAGAAACTTTCAAGGATCACAAACCTGCTCTATTAAAAACAAAAGGTTTTAATACAGCTACATGGAGAAGTTTAAAGTTTTGGTCTCAAACTCTGATCTTCCATTCTATATGGATATTTACTGGGGGAAATGGAAAAGGTGCACAGGTTATATTGAATAGCTTGAAAATAGCAGTATCCTCTTACACAGCCGTATCCACATGCAGATTCTGAGGTAAGACTGTTTTCAGTTTTATTCCAAAGGGTGACTGGATAGTTTCTGCCTTTACACTGTTGCAAATCTTCCACCATTATTGGATACACATACCTTTGTATGTATGGCCACATAGCATGTTACATTTCTTAGACTGTTCTCAAAAACAGGCCCTCCCACCTTGGAAATTACGTCTCAGATTAAAATACAAACCCCATAATACTAGAAAAAAAATCAAAATCACTGAAATCATACCTGAAATACTGAATAACCTCTAGAGTTTTATTTTAAATCATTATTACATGGAGTACCTCATCTAGCCTTAAGTAGCAAATTCATGACTTCTTTCATATACTTTTCAGTTCCCACTTCATCTGGTGCTACTTTGCACTTCCATCATATTTTAATACGAGGTGGCATTAAGTGGATGGACTAATTGTTATCTGCACAGCACACTGTGTATCAGTGTGTGAAAAGCTGTGGTTTCCATAACAATTATTGAAGGGTACCATCAGCTTGCACAGGAAATAAACATGTGTCGTGTGAATGGAAGAACACAGAAACTGATATTGACAGCTTAACAAAACCCCAACCACACAGGTTAACACCTGTTCTATACTGAAATAAGAGAAAACATATTAGAATGGTAAGTCTTTGACCTTGCAGAATTCATGATTTGAAAGAAATTCTGACTTAACACAGAAAGTGACTGCAGGCTTCTAACCACAAATCTATAATAACTAGTCCCTGTTAAATTCCGTTGGATTTACATAAAGCTTCACTGCGACTTCGAGAGTTGCTCATTAAAATGACCATGAGGAGGATTTAAAAAATCAGATTTCCCATCTAACACATAAACATATATATATTTACATAAATAAGTGTATAAATTAAGTGTATTTACAAAGTGTATAAAAATATATATTTATACACTGTGTGAATAAATTATGTTTATATCAAGTGTTTAAATAAGCACATGCCCATATTTACGTGGTTCCCACAAATACATGCAGCATCACAACATACCAGGATGCCACACCATTCACATCTCATGCCAGAGAGCACCTCAGAAGACCCACAGGTTTTTTTGCAAAATTCGCAACGAGCACTTGAAGAAAGGTTTCCCTCCCTCCAGTGGTGGTGGTAAGTATCCTGAGGGAACACATCGCGACTTAGCATTACATGAATCAGATACAGATGCATCTTCAATCCAACTTTAAAATCAGTAATTCAAACAGCTCTGAGGAAATAGCAACAGAGACTAGGGCATTAAGTTTTTCTCAAGATAAATATGAATCTTAGCAATCTTACATTTCACTAAAAGAACTTTTATCAAACTATCAAAAAATTCATCACAGTGTTTTTCCTTCACAGTCTATGAAAAAAAAATTCTTTAAAAAAAATCCTGAAATATCAGTATTCTGTATCTACTGTACTGTGGGAAGATAGGAAAATAGGCAGTCTTGCCTTAGTCAGACTGCCGGAAGCATGAAGACAAGAGGATGTTTGCCAGGGATGCAATGCAGCCAACAGCTCAACATACAGGAAAAAAAAAAGAAGAGTTCCACGCTAGCTTTTGCAAAGCTAACTTTTATAAAAGATGCTTGATTTAAAAAAAAAAAAAATTAATTCGGATGTTGTACACATTCCACAGACTTTTCAGCAAGAGTTCAAAAGTGTCATGACCATATCAGCATTTAAGTTCATCGCACTCTTTGTAATATATTCTGAAGTCGCACATGTCCTTTGCCCGACAATAAGCAACAAAAGTGCTTTGACAATTGGCAGCATGTGAAAGTAAAGACCAAGACTGCTCCTTCTCTAGTCCACAAAATGCACGACCACCTACCCCTGCAGAGGCATCTGCACTTACGTGGTCCAGGTGCCCATCCTGGTGACACTGCCGGCAGTCACTGCAAGCAAACAGGATACAGTCTGTGTGCACATGTAGCTCACAAACTAAAAGCACAAAAACAAGAAAACTTTAGGCTGGAAACCCCAGGGTTTTTCTGCATCTCCTTCCTCCCTCCCTTCAATACTCCTCCACTACCCTTTTCACACCATACTTTCTCTCCTTCATGCTCTTTACATTCAGCAAAGGTAGACAATAAAGAAGTTTATCAGCATTGTTCTGTGCGTTCCTCCACTTCCTCTCTGTTAAAAAGATGCAGCAAATATAAAGGAAAGGCTGAGCTAATTTTGCTCATAAGCAGGACTTGTCATATTTCCTCCAATTGCAGCAAGTTTAATGTGTTCAACTGCTCGGCTTTGTCTCACAGTTTCACAGGAACTGCTGCCTACTCCAGTATACCTGTGCCTGAAGGCTACGTCGATTCAATCACCATCTATAAGGTAAATCACCATTCCATTGTCAAAAAAGGAAATAATTTTTTCAGAGCACTCTCCTAAGTCAGGTTAACATTGCATTCCAAAATATTGTAGGTACTGTAGGTGGAAGAAGTTCTAGTGAACCCTGTGAAGGTTTAGGCAAGTTTTGGTTTTAAAGTACCTTAATTGTTTAAAAGCTGACTTCAAATACCAGATATGAAAGAAAAGAATCTGCAGTTAGGATGCAAAGGATGAGTTACAAAAAAACCCCCCAAAACAATAACTAAAAGATCTCAATATCTAGCTTCATCATTTCAAGAGTTATGAGGGTTCTCTATGGGCCCCAGGGACAGAGATGGATGAAAAAGATCCTCCGGCAGCTGCTTTGTAAATACTCGTATTGCTCTGGGAAGACATCTGATTTTTCATCGAGTAAATGAAAGCAAGAGACAAGCATCAAATTTTTCAAATATTTTTTCAGTTCTGGTCAAACAGGTTATTTCTACTAGCATTTCGCAAAAATATGAGAACTGTAACCTGAAGTTTGGAAAGCGGCAGCTGCACACACTAGCACATTATTTGAAAGTATCTTGAAAACAATGTTATTAATTTACATAGAGAATAATACCCAATTTGAAATCTCTCTGGACTCTTCCAGAGTTGAGCAGAATTAACACTGTGTTATTCTAACTCCACAGAAGACATAATCTACTATCACACCAAAGCAAAGACTCGTGACTAAATCAACCACAAACACACACAGCTCCCCATGCTCAAGTGTCTTCACTGCTCTCAAGAACTTCTTTCTGAGCTGTGGCACAGTTCCTCCTCCACTCACATTTCTCCCTGTTCATAGATGTAACAGGAATATTTTGCAGTTTTTCCCATTCAACTACCAGGCAAACTAGATGCTTTGAGTCATATTCTTGCTAATGGTACAAGTGTCTGTAAATGAAGT
Organism: Edolisoma coerulescens; assembly: GCA_013397115.1. Taxonomy (NCBI): domain Eukaryota; kingdom Metazoa; phylum Chordata; class Aves; order Passeriformes; family Campephagidae; genus Edolisoma; species Edolisoma coerulescens. Next base: position 57,393 of record VWZW01007550.1, read on the forward strand.
TACAACTTCAATGAATTCACAAAAGCTTTGGGGGTTTTATTGTTAATTCTGCCAACATAGGCAGGCACTGCCCTTTGCTATACTTTTTAAGAACACCGAGGGGCTTTTTACCCTTGGTTGAATTCACATCTGCTGCGTCTAGCACTAACACTACCCCAGAATTAATAAGAAATACGTTCACATGAATGGCGGGAGTGTCACAGGAGTTAATCCCTTAAGCTAACTATCCTGCTGTAGGAAAGAGGACGTTTTTGAATGCAAAGATCAAGTCAAATCAGAGGTCCTACAAAAAGAAATTTCATCTTCATCAGCCATTCCATAATCTGCATAACTTAAAAAATCATAACAGAATGACGATCTTCTGTTCAAACTAGTTATGAAAGTTCTTTTGACTGCCAAAAACCCCAAACTGATTAATTTCAGATACATAAACTTGGAAGAAGAACCTTTACAACGTTAACTGCCTCCTTTCTCCAGTAAATCTGCTGCTCCTGGTCAATGCTTAATAAGAAGCTTTTGTAAAGAATTCAGCCACAAAAAAATGTTTGGGTTACTCCAATTCATTTTTTTTACTTTCCATCCCTTCTTCTTGGAAATAAAAGGAAGAGCAACTCTCACCATCATGAGTCCAGGTTCAACTGACACCAGTGAAATCTGGTAGCAAAAATAGCTAATCAAATCAATCAGTAAATGACAGCAGAATTTGGAGTCCAACTATTGTAATTTTTACCAATGAAGTGTATGTATTTATTTGACCATGGGTTAATACACATGAATGCTCATGCGAGAGCATGAGAACAGGTCCCTTACTGTGCACCCACAACATTTATGTGGGTGAAACCTTTTATTTCCTTTCAAGAAAATTTATTCTATTTCAAGATACAAACAGTCCAAAACAAGTGACTAAAATTATTTTACAAGTACATTTAATGATGCCAATTATTTGCTTAGAAAAGGAGACTCCATCTTAACACTCTTTTTTATCTTAATTATGGTAAAGAGTCCAGGAAAAGTTCTTGATTTTAGTATCAGAAACGAACATCATAAACAAGACTAGATTCGTAGTATTAAGCAAAGACATTAGAAGTAAACAAAAAAATAGAAGAAAGTTCAACATCTTCATCTGGATTTAAAAGCTCTACAGCTTAAAACACTAGACTTCTAAAACAAATTCCAAAATCATTTTTGAAGAATAAAGGAAGAACCTTGTGCATTTTATGAACTTCAGCTGCCCCTTTTAAGATACATCTTAAAAAATTATCAGAGAAACAAATTGTGAACTTACTGGTATTCAAAATAAGGGCTACCAAACAAGTCACACCACACAAAACAGCAAAACTGTCAAATCCATGAGAGGAAAGCAATTCAGAACCTTCAATGAACCATAAAAAAAAAAATCTGTACATCTGTAATACCTAAATACACCATGTGATTTCATGTATTTCATGTTAACAAACACTTAAATAGAAACACCTGAAAAAAATATTCCTTTGCATTTGTGTACTGGTTTTGGCTGGAGTAGAGTTAACTTTCTTCACAGTGGCTAGAACGGGGCTGTGTTTTGGGTTTGTGCTGAACACAGGGTTGATAATACAGAGATGTTTTAGTTATTGCTGAGCAGGGCTTACACAGAGCCAAGGCCTTTTCTGCTTTTCGTACTGCCAAGCTGGCGAGGAAGTTGGGGGTACATGGGAGGTTGAGAGGAGAAACAGCCAGGGCAGGTGACCCAAACTGGCCACAGGGATATTCCAGACCATGTGACATCCTGCTCAGTATTTCAAGCTTGGCGCAAGAAG
>VWZW01007553.1:2723-25416 GCA_013397115.1 Edolisoma coerulescens
ACTGGGACGCACTGGGACCCCCAGGGTCAGCCCCTTACTGGGGGTACTGGGACCTCCAGAATCCACCTCTTAGTGGGGTTACTGGGACCCCCAGTAACTGCCCCTTACTGGGGTTACTGGAACATACTGGGACCCCCGGTATCAGCCCCTTACTGGGGGTACTGGGACATACTGGGACCCCCAGTGTCCGCTTCTTACTGGGGGCACTGGGACGCACTGGGACCCCCGGTATCAGCCCCTTACTGGGGGTACTGGGACCTCCAGAATCCACCTCTTACTGGGGTTACTGGGACCCCCAGTAACTGCCCCTTACTGGGGTTACTGGGACATACTGGGACGCCCAGGATCCACCCCTTACTGGTGTGACTGGGCCTCACTGGGCCCATTCCCATCTCCCGGCCCCATTCCCATCTCCCGGACAACGCCAGGAGGGGGGAAAGGCCTCGGTTTCCATGGAGATCCGTGTGGGAACATCCAGAATTCCGGACAAAGGAATTCTCCCCCCTTCCCCCTTTTCGCCTCCTTGACCCTTTTTCCCCCTTTCCCGAGGCCTTGGAAAAGAGGCCGAAGAAGTTTTTGGGGTCGATTTGGTGGGAATAGGATTTCCATGGAAACCTAGGAAGCTGGGATGGCTCCCAAAGGCAGCCGGGGCCTCCCAGATTGGGGGATTTGGGGTGGTCAGATTCCCCCAAAAACCTCGGGAAAAGGCAGCAGGGTTTGGCAGGATCATCCAACGGGATCCAGCATTCCCAGATTCCCAAGGAGGGGGACACAGCCCCAGATCCCCTTCAGGGAATTTCGGTGTCCCCAAAATCAGTGGGGGGAGCTGGGAGGGGACCCTGGGAGACTCCTGGGATGTTCCTGGGGGGAGAGGGACCTGACCCCAAATTCCCTTTCCCTGCCAATCCCAAATTCCTTTTCCCTACTGATCCCAAATTCCCTCTCCCCGCTGATCCCAAATTTCCTTTCCTTACTCGTCCCAAATTCCTTTTCCCTCCTGACCCCAAATTCCCTTCCCCATCCCCATTTCCCACCAAGGAACGGGATGCAGGGACGGGAGTGGCGCTGGGCGAGGGGATGGGACCTTTCCTCCCTTACTGGGCCATACTGGTCCGTACTGGGCCGGCACCAGTGACCCTCCCGGTGTCCCCACAGGCGGGCGCGTCCCTTTCTCCTGAGCGAGGCCACCCCAAGGTGACAAAATTGAGCCCCTCAAGGTCACGGTCGACTTCCTGAAGGTGCCCCTGGGCCTGAAGAAGCCCCCCCTGAAGGAGGCCCTGGCCGCTCTCCCGGGAAAACCCAAATCCCACATCCTGGAGCGGCACAAATCCCGGCGTTCCGACGCCATGGATAACGAGTCGCAATATTCGGGATATTCCTACAAATCCGGCCATTCCCGCAGCTCCCGCAAGCACAGGTGAGGGAATCCGGGGGTCCCCCGGCCCCGCTCCGTGGGCGTCCCCATCCTGTTGGGATTTCCCATCCCGCTTCCCCGTTTTCCCCCCTTTCTCCAGGGATCGGCGGGAGCGGCACCGCTCCAAGAGCCGGGATGGGACGCGCGGGGACAAATCGGTGACGATCCAAGCGCCGGGAGAGCCTTTGCTGGACAACGAATCCACGCGGGGGGACGAGAGGGTGAGCGGGAAACGGGGGGACGGAGCGGGGTTGGAATCCCCAGGGTGGGATCCCGGCGGCTCCGGGAGCTTCCCGGCGGAATTTCCCGGCGGAGCAGTCGAGCCGGTCGGGCCGGTCCCGGGAAAACGAGAAAATGAAAGGGAACGCGGCTCCGACAGCGCCTCGGGAAAAGCCGGGGCTGGAAAACGCCCCCGGGATCCGATCCCGATGGATCCGATCCCCGAGGATTCGCCCCGATTCCCGTGGGATGGAACAGAGGAGGCTGCCCCACTCCGGGGGTCCCTGGAGCCCCCCATTCCTGGGTTCTGGAATTCCTCTGGACTCGGCAGAGCCTGATCCCAGCCTTTCATCCTGTCCCAATCCACCCACGCCGGCGGCGGCTCCGGCGCTTTTCATGTTCCCTCTCTGGCTTCTCCTGGGAATGGGGCTCCCGAACCCGCCCTTCCCGTCCCGCTGGAAAGCCCCAGGCTCCGGTTTGCCCTTTGGGATGAAATCCATGGAATCGTGGAATTGCTTGGAAGGATCATCCCATGGGCTGGGACAGCTCCCACTATCCCAGGTTGCTCCAAGCCCCGTCCAGCCTGGAACTGGGCACTTCCAGGGGTGGGGAATCCGTGGAATAACCTCACAGGGAAGAATTTCCCGGTTTTCCTGCAGAAATTTGTGGGGGAAATTCAGACACGAAAAAAAAAACCCAAATTCCAGGAATGTCCAAGTGCCGAAAATCAGGATGAGGGAAAGACACAGGGACAGGGGTGTGGGAAGGAATCCAGCTGGGAATGGGATTTTTTGGCACCCTGCTGGCTGGGAGAGGGGGTTCTGGAGCAGGGAAGGGCCTGTCCAGAGCAATTCCAGACAATTCCCAACAATTCCCGGCAATTCCCGACAATGCCCAGCCTTCCCGGCGCGGGCAGCGCGGGGGTGTGCCGGGCATGTTCCTTCTGGCCCCGCCAGCCAGGGGGGTTTGCTGGGAATCCTGGGAGCTTCCCGATCCCAAAGCTGCTCCTGCCGGAGCCGGAGCTTTCCCAGAGGGAAAAATCCCGGCGGAATCGCTGCTTCCCGTCCCGGCTCCGGGCTGAGGTTCCGCCATCCCGAGCGGGGCGATGGCTCCGGGGAGCGCTCCCGGCTTGGAGGTGGGATGGGGGTCTGGAATGAAGGAATTTGGGAACCACCCCTTGGAATGTCCCCTGTCACCTCCCAGGGGTGACAGCTCCTGGTTTGGAGGTGCTGGAGATGGGATGGGGATCTGGAGATGGGAATGCTCCTCTGGGATTGAAGGGGTGCGGGAACCACCCCTTGGAATGTCCCCTGTCCCCTCCTCAGGGTGACAACGGGGACACTCCTGGCTTGGAGGTGCAATGGGTGGGAGGTGCTGGAGGTGAGGTGGCCACCTGGGACAGGTGGGATGTGGAACCACCCCTTGGAATGTCACCTCCTCAGGATGACACCTGGGTGGTGGGGGGGAGGTCCCGGAGGTGAGGTGGCCACCTGGGACCTGGAATGTCCCCTGGAACCTCGGAATGTCCCCTGTCCCCTCCTCAGGGTGACAACTCCCAGCTTGGAGATGTGGAGGGTGGGAGGTCCTGGAGGTGAGGTGGCCACCTGGGACAGGTGGGACACAGAACCACCCCTGGGAATGTCCCCTGTCCCCTCCCCAGGACGACAACTGGGGCGAGACCACCACGGTGGTGACGGGGACGTCGGAGCACAGCATCTCCCACGATGACCTCACGCGCATCACCAAGGACATGGAGGACAGCGCCCACCTGGACTGCTCCCGCCACCTGGGCGTGGCCCTGGGTGTGGCCCTGGCGCTCCTGGCCTTCCTCACGCCCTTGGCCTTCCTCCTCCTCCCGCAGCTGCTGTGGCGGGAGGAGCTGGAGCCCTGCGGGACCCCCTGCGAGGGGCTCTTCATCTCGGTGGCCTTCAAACTCCTCATCCTCCTGCTGGGCAGCTGGGCCTTGTTCTTCCGCCGCCCCAAAGCCTTCTTCCCGCGCGTCTTCGTCTTCCGGGCCTTGCTCATGGTCCTGGTTTTCCTGCTGGTCGTGTCCTACTGGCTTTTTTACGGAGTGCGGATCTTGGATTCCCGGGATCGCAACTACCGGGGCGTGGTGCAGTTCGCCGTGTCCTTGGTGGACGCTCTGCTCTTCGTCCACTACTTGGCTGTGGTGCTGCTGGAGCTGCGGCAGCTCCAGCCCCAGTTCACGCTCAAGGCCGTGCGCTCGGCCGACGGCGCCAGCCGCTTCTACAACGTCGGTCACCTCAGGTGGGGACGGGTCTGGTGGCCTTGGTGGGCGTTCCCGTGGTGGGAATGGGAATTTTTTCATGGAAAAGGTGGTGAGGGTCAGCTTGGAGAAGTTCTGAGGGAGATGGGGGGGTTTTTTTCCCATTTGGGACCATTCCATTGGGAGGACGAGGGGTCGGAGCGAGGTGGGGTTGGGTTCTCCCAGGGAAATGGGGAACGGAGCTGGAGCAGCAGGAGAAGGGAATGGAGAATCCTGAGGGAGCTGGGGGGGCTCAGCCTGGAGAAAAGGGGGATCCAGGGGGAATTTTGGGCTCTTCCTGGAGGGATTTGGGATCTGATCCCAGGGAACAGGGCCAGGACAAGAGGGAACGGCCTCGAGCTGTGGCAAGGGAGGCTCAGGGTGGATATTTGGGGAAATTCCTCCTGGAAAAGGGAAAAGGCCTTGGAAGGGGCTGCCCAGGGAGGTTTGGAGTGGCCATCCCTGGAGGTGTCCGAGGAATTCCTGGACATTGGTCTGGGTGACCAGGGGGGATCAGGAACAGCTTGGACTCGATGATCCTGGAGGTCTTTTCCAACCTGGGAATTGATGGAATCATGGAATGGTTTGGGTTGGAAGGACCTTAAAGATCCTCAATCCATGGGCAGGGACACCTCCCACCATCCCAGGTCACTCCAGCCTGGCCTTGGACACTCTCAGGGATGGGGCAGCCACAGCTTTTTGGGAATTCCATTCCAGCCCCTCTCTCCCTGCCCCTCCTGTCCCTCCATGTGTGTCCTCCTCGTGCATTCCTGGCTCTCTCCATGCCCCACATTCCCGGTTTTTCCCCACAGCATCCAGCGAGCGGCCGTGTGGATCTTGGAGAATTACTACCACGACTTCCCGGTCTACAACCCCGCCCTCCTCAACCTTCCAAAATCCGTCCTGTCCAAGAAAATGTCCGGCTTTAAGGTCTATTCCCTCGGCGAGGGTGAGATTCCCCCTTTTCCCTTGGCTCCTCCTCTCGTTCTCCCCCCGTTTTTCCATCCCCGCCCTCGTGTTCCTCTCTGGAATTTTTTGGGGGAGCCCCAGGTGATTTCTTCCACCTCACCCCTGGTCCAAACCCCCCCCCCGCAGAGAATTCCACGAACAATTCCACGGGGCAGTCCCGGGCGGTGATCGCGGCGGCGGCGCGGCGGCGTGACAACAGCCACAACGAGTTCTACTATGAGGAGGCCGAGCATGAGCGCCGGGTGCGGAAACGCCGCGCCAGGTACGGAAAAATCTGTGGATTCCCCACCTTGGGAATGCCATGGTGAGCTCGTTCCAGGTTTTCCATGAGGATGGGGAGCTCCTATGGTCGACTCCAGCTCATTCCAAGGGTGGTTGTTTGGATGGATCTTCCACCAAGTTGGTTTGGGGGGAAAGTTGGGTTTTCTCAACCATTTGAGTGATCCCACCAGATCCCAGGGGTTTTCCATCCCAAATCCAAGGGCTTTTCCATCCCACATCCAACAGATTGTCCATCCCAATGTGATGGCGGTGGAAGAGGCCTTCACTCACATCAAGACCCACATTTTGGGGGAAGTTGGGATCTCTCACCCCTTGAGTAGATCCCACCAAATCCAAGGGGTTTTCCATCCCAAATCCATGGGGTTTTCCGTCCCAAATCCACGGCTCTCCTGGCAGGCTGGTGGTGGCGGTGGAAGAGGCCTTCACCCACATCAAGCGGCTGCAGGAGGAGGACCAGAAGAACCCGCGGGAGATCATGGACCCACGCGAAGCCGCCCAGGCCATCTTCGCCTCCATGGCCCGGGCCATGCAGAAGTACCTGAGGACCACCAAGCAGCAGCCCTACCACACCATGGAGAGCATCCTGCAGCACCTGGAGTTCTGCATCACCCACGACATGACCCCCAAGGTGGGCGGGGTTGTCCAAATGGGAGGATTTGGGTGGGATTTTTCCCATTTGGGATCATCCTGATGGGAGGGTGAGGGGTTGGAGCAAGGTGGGGTTGGGTTCTTCTCCCAGGGAAAGGGGAACGGAGCTGGAGCAGCAGGAGAAGGGAGTGGAGAATCCTGAGGGAGCTGAGGGGGCTCAGCCTGGAGAAAAGGGGGATCCAGGGGGTATTTCAGGCTCTTCCAGGGGGCAATTGGGATCTGATCCCAGGGAACAGGGCCAGAACAAGAGGGAATGGCCTCGAGCTGTGCCAGGGGAGGCTCAGGGTGGATATTTGGGAAAATTCCTCCTGGAAGGGGCTGCCCAGGGAGGTTTGGAGTGGCCATCCCTGGAGGTGTCCGAGGAATTCCTGGACGTTGTTCTGGGTGACCAGGGTGGGGTTGGTCCCACCTTGGACTCGATGACCTTGGAGCTCTTTCCCAGCCCCAACAGTCCCAGGATCCATCCACAGAAATCCCCAAAGCAGCACCACGGAGCCGTTTTTCCACCTTCAGGCTCCAAAAAAACCCCTCGGCTGAGCCATCCCGAGGTGACATTCCCGTGTCCTTTCCCTTTCCCAAGGCCTTCCTGGAGCGGTACCTGATGGCCGGCCCCACCATCCAGTACCACAAGGACCGCTGGCTGGCCAAGCAGTGGACACTGGTCAGCGAGGAGCCGGTGACCAACGGCCTCAAGGACGGCGTGGTCTTCGTGCTGAAGCGCCAGGACTTCAGCCTGGTGGTGTCCACCAAGAAGATCCCGTTCTTCAAGCTCTCCGAGGAATTCGTGGACCCCAAGTCGCACAAGTTCATCATGAGGCTGCAGTCGGAGACCTCGGTGTGACACGCGGAGGGATTGGCCGCAATGGGACTTTTCCCGAACCCCTCCGGCTCCGAATCTCCGAATTTGGCTCCTCCGGATCCCTCCGGCCCCGCGAGGCCGCGGAAAGTCGGGAAGCTGCTCCCGGCTCCGGCGCCTTCCTGGGATCACGACCACTCGTCCTCTTTGAGGTGGCTGAGCCCCTTTTCCTCCTCTTCCTCCTCCTCCTCCTCCTCCTTCCCAAAATCCGGGTCCTTTGGAGCGTCTCCCCGGCACGATGGCGGCGGCGGTGCCGTAACTCAAGGGCTAATTCCAAGAATTCCCAACTTCCTTCTTCACCAGCGTCTTGGAGCAGCTCCGGGTCCCACGGACCTTCTGCTCCTGTCCATTTTCTCCTGGACAACTGTCCTGGCTCTGGCCTTAAACCACTGCCCGGCCTCCGGGGCTGGGATTTAATCCCAAGGGAATTGTTTTGTGGGGGGGGGAAGGATTTTGGAATCATCTCCAGGATCCGTGGCTGCTATGGAAAAGCTCCCGTGGCATATCCCAGGTTTTGGGAGCGTCCTCCTCGCCTCTGCCAATGGTTTTTTAGGAAAAGCGAGTGGAAATCTGTTTTTTTGGGGGAGCTGAAGGTTGGATTGGGGTTTTTTGGGTGGATTTTGCTGCTCCTGAGGGGATCTACGTCCCAAATTCCAGCGGCACCTCCGTGGGGGCTTCCTGATGCCATTGGAGCAATCCTGGATCCGTAACCCTGAGGAGCTCCTGGAAGAGGTCAACGAGGTCCTTAATTAACATCCCTTGATGAGGTGGCCCCGTGGTGATCCCACAGAATTCCCACTGGGATGCAAAAAAAGCTTTTTTTGCCTTCTCCTGGATTTTTTTCTTAAGGTCACAAATACCTCACAGATCAATTTGGAAATTTTTTTCCCGTTTTTTTACCCGCTCCAGATTCCACCTCCAGCCTCGTGGGGTTGGAAGTGCCGGATTTCATTCCAGGGAGGCGTTTTGGGGTCGGATTTTGGGGTTGGTTTTGTCCTAAGCACTAAAAAGGGGGAGTTTGGAGCCAGGGGAGGCTTCCCCAGTAAGCACCAGTAGCAAAACGGGGAGATCCATCCCCATCCCAATTCCAGGAAATCCCCATTTTGGGGGGAATTTTTTGGGGGAATTTCAACCCCCTCCTACTGCTCCCATCATTTTCCAGCCTTTTGGGGCCAAAGGATCTGGATTTCACCCCCAGGATCCTTTGGCTACGTCGGTGCTGCTGCCACTGGGAGCCCATTTTGGGGCATTTTCCTGAAAAAAAAAAAAGCTGATGGATCTGCCTGGGAGGGGGGGATTTTCCATTTGGGAATTCCGGGAGATAAAAATCCCATTTTTTTGGTTCCGTTTCTGGGGTTGGGTTTGGATTTTGTTTTCCCGCAGAGCCGAGACCTTTGTGCATGCGTGTAGAAAGTTGTAAAATGTCAAATTAATGGTTTTTAATATATAAAAAAAAAGCTTGGATTTTCCCAGTTTTTTGCAGTGGATCGGAGCGTTCTGGCAGTGGTAGGAATTTTTTCCGTTGGTGTTTGGTTGGTTTTTGGTTTTTGTTTTTTTTCATAGAAGAACTAAAATTGTACAATTTTTTTTTTAATAAAATAAACCCGTTTTGGCTTTTTTTTTTTTTTTTTTTTTGGCTCGGGGGCTGTGGGGCCGAGAGTTTGGGGTCTGTGGGGTCAAGGTATGGGGTCTGTAAGGCCAAGGATTTGGGGTCTTTGCCACTAAAGTTTAGGGATCCACAGGGTCAAAATTTTGGGATCTGTGGGGCCAAAAACTCGGGATTTTTGGGGCTGAGGATTTGGGGTCAATGCCCAACTCCTCCTGTGCTCATCCCACACCAGTCCCGACCCCTCAGGCCCCCCCTTGGTTTTTCTGGGTCACCCCAAAAACCCAGATTCAGGGACCTCACATGGGTGTTTCCTTTGGGGTTGGCACCTTTTTTCTCCCTCGCAGGGGAAAGTTTTCCGTGGGTGGAGGGAAAATTTCTGATCGGAGTCCATCGACCACCTGAGGGGCCCTGTGGGGTTTTTTTGGGGTGGGGGCCGGGTTGTTCCACCCTTTTAGGGTTTTTTCCCATCCACGAACCCCCAAACCTTCCCCTGCACCCCAAAGCCCCCAGAACCACCCCAGAACTCAGGAAAAAATGACAGAGGGAGCTGTGTGTCCCAGCAGAGAAATTCCAAGGTTTTTTAGGACAAAATCCAACTTTATTGTGCTGTTCCTGCCCTATCCTCACACAGGGGACACTGGTGGGACCTTGGGGTGGCCTCGTGTCCCCTGGGGGCGCCTGGAAGCCACTGGGCCACCCCTGGGAACCCTCAGGAGTCACCCGGGGGAGAGTCCGGCTGCAGAGGAGGAAAATCAGGAGTTGAGAGGGGCTGGAATTGTCCCTTTATCCCAGGAATTTCCCCCTTATCCCAGGAATTTCCCCTTTTCCCCAAGAATTGTCCCTTTATCCCAGGAATTGCCCTGTTATCCCAAGGATTCCCTTTCTCCTAGGAATACCGGGGGTTGGGATGGGTCCGGCTGGCTGAAGGTGGTCTCTGTGTGGTCCGGGCCTGGGGGAATCTCGGGATCCTTCCTTTCCCTCTGGAAAAGAGGCGGGAATTCCATGGAGCATCCTCGGGGTGGGACTGGGGTCTCCTGAGGGTGGTCCAGGGTTGGGACCCAGCTTTGAGCCCCTCCAGACCCAGCTTTGACCCTTCCCAATTCCCGGGAGAGTTTTCCCATCCCAGGCTCACCTGTAGGGCCGGGAATTTTAGGATGGGGTCATGGAGGGGGGGCTGGACCAGGGCTCCCAAATCTGCAAGGAAAGGGATGGAATGAGGGCGCTGAGAGCTGGGAATTAACAGGATTTTGGGATCATGAAATGGTTTGGGATGCGAGGAGCTTCAGAACCATCCCAATCCCACGGGAAGGGACATTCCCGCTATCCCAGATGGCTCCAACCTGGAATTGGGAGCTTCCAGGGGTGGGGAATCCATGGGATAACCTGGGTCAGGGTCCTGAATTTATCCCTAAAATCCCAAATAAACCAGCCCAGGGAATCCTGGAATGGTTTGGGATGGAAGGACCTTAATGTCACCTCTGGACGTCACCTGGGGGTGGCCTCGATCCCTTCGTCCAAACCCCATTAGAAGAAAATATCCCCATACAATAAAATATCCCAATAAAATTAAATTTCCCAGATTAAAATCAAATATTCCAATAAAATGGAAGATTTCCCAGATTAAAATTAAATATCCCAGTATAATATCCCAGCATGATAAATTGCCCCAGTATAAAAAAAATACCTGAATAAAACAAAATATCCCAGTGAAACCAGCATTCCCAGTAAAACCAGTTACCCCAGTACAACCCCAACCCCGCAGGGCTCACCTGAGGAGTCGCTGCCGCTCGTGGCCTGGTCCCGGATCCCTGTGACCAGGACAGACCCAAAACCTGGATTTTCCACCCAAAATCTCCTTCGGAAAAACCCAAAATGGAGCCGCCGAGCCCCAGTTTGGGTTTGAAGAGGGGAAAAAAAAACCCAAAACCCCCAAATTTGTGTAAATTATAGTGAGAAAGGGCAGAGGTGACCCCAGAAGAGGCAAATTTGAGCTCAGATGGGAAATTTGGGATGAATTTTGGGAATTTTGGAGCCACATCTGGGTAAGGAGAACCCCCTGGGCCTGAGATGTGACTAAAGGGGGCTTTTTTGGGATCAGGATCCCCCTGATGGTGCCGCACCCCAAAAAAAAGTGACATTTTGGGGGCACTTCTGGAGGTTTTGGGGTTGTGACTTCTGGATGTTTTGGGGCACTTCTGGATGTTTTGGGGTTGTGATTTCTGGATCTTTTGAGGTGGTGGCTTCTGGAGGTTTTGGGGCACCGAGGGTGGGGTCTGACCTTTGCCCTTGGTCCTCTGGTAGGTGACAAAGAGCACGAGCAGGGCCAGCACCACGAAGAGGACGGGGGACCAGTACCGGGCTGGGACACCCGAGGAGGTTCCTGGGGGAAAAGTGGGGACAGAGGTGGCCGGGGGGTGACAGGCACCGGGAAGGGGGGGGGTTGGGACCTTCTAGAGTGGTGGCAGGTCCCCCAGGGGGATGTCAGGTCCCCAAGGGTGGTGACACATCCCCCAGAGTGGTGGCACTTCCTCCAGAGGTGTGACAGGTCCCCTACGATGGTGTCACCTCCTTGGGATGGTGACACATCCCCCGTGAGGGTGGCAAGTCCCCCAGTACGGTGACAAATCCCTTCCGTGGAACTCACGCGTTCGGTTCTCCGCCGGCGTCACCGCGAGGTCCCTGCTCCACGGAGGGGTCGTGGTGGCCCTCGGCCACGTTGTCACTGTTGTCACCACGTCCCCATCGCCGGTGGCTGTGCTGGGGTGTCCCGGTGGCTCCAGGGGGTCTCCTGTCCCCTCCGGGATGTCCTTGGTGACGTTCCCGTTCCCCGGCTCCTCTTCTTGGAAGCCAAGAGCTGGGAATGGGATTTGTCCATTCCTGCCGATTCTCCCCCAAAATCAGGGATCAGGAATGGGAATATTGAGCCCTGTGTCCCCTCAGGGGACGTGGGACAGAGTTTGGGGACATCGCCGGAGGGTGAAGGGTCAGGAGGGGCCCCAAAAGGAAATTTCGGAGAAGAGGAGAGTGAGGGGAAATCCCGGGAACTCTGAGGGGCAGCTCCGATCTCTGGGATCAGGATCCAGGAATGGCTGGAGCTGTTCCAGGAGGGATTTGGGATCGGAATAAGGAAAAAGGAGACTAAAACCAACAAAACCCCCAAAAATGGTTAAATAGCCCCTCCTGATCTGGATTGGGATGGATTTGGGGTGCTGGGAATGCTCAGAAGGCCCCAAAACCCTCCTGGGGACACAAACCAGGCTTAGCAAAGCCAAGCTCAACCCAGACCTGAGCTTAACCCCCAGGGAACGCCCTAAAGGGACCTCCCTGAGCTGCCCCCGCTGCCTTCAGCCCCTTTCTCCTCCTCCTCCTCCTCCTCATCCTCCTCGCTCCAGCCCCACACTCCGAGGCTCCCCCAGCCCCACTCACCAGCCCTGGAGCAGAGCAGGGCGAGGCAGAACCCCCGAAAGCCCCTCGGCCCCATCCTGCTGAGCCCCATCCCCACCCCGGCCCCTCCTGAAACCTCTTCCTTCCCCTTTTCACTCACAGGAAGCCTCGGTTGGGGCACAGAGGTGCTGAAATTGGGGGAGGAACGGGTGAAAAATCATCCCCCTGGAGTCGTTTCTCCATCCCATGGAGTCGTTCTCCACCCCATGGATTCGTTTCTCCACGCCATGGATTCATTTCCCCACCCCCTGGAGACCTTTCTCCACCCCCTGGAGTCATTCTCCACCCCATGGATTTGTTTCTCCACCCCATGGAGTCATTTCTCCACCTCCTGGATTCATTTCCCCACCCCATGGATTCGTTTCCCCACCCCATGGATTCGTTTCTCCACCCCATGGATTCATTTCCCCACCCCATGGAGTCATTTCTCCGTGGGAAGGGGCAGGGAAAGGGTTGGAGGTCTGGGCAAGGAGCGGGAGAAGCTCCAGCACTTCCCCAAATCCCTTCAGGACAATCCCTGGAGCCACCAGAGCTGCTCCAACCCCAATCCAAGGACAGGGGGAAGCTCCAGCACTGCCCCAAATCCCCTCAGGCCGATCCCTGGAGTTGTTTAAATCCCAATCCAAGACAAGGATTGGATTTCCGAGGACAGATTTGGAGCCACGCGAGCAAATGCCTCCTCTACAAAACCAGGACAGCTTTTAATTGATCCAAGGTATTCAAAAACACCAGGAAGACACCAAATATTCCATAACGAGGCTGTTTTCATCCCGAAAAACAATTCGCAGGCAGGAATGGGGCTGGGATGCGCCTGGAATTTGTATTCCAGAGGTTCCCGGAGCCAGGCACTTCAAAGGCAGCTCCGGTTTCATCCGTGAATAATTCACCGAGGCACAGACAAAGAGCAGACGGGAAGGAAGAGAATTCCCGGGAGCTGCCGTGTCCGGAGACATCGGAAAATCGAGGCCAGCTCGGGGTTTTGGGGCTCAGTTGCCGGTTCCGGATGGATTTGGGGAGCAGGGAAAGGGGGGAAAGTGTCCCATGTCCCATGCTCGGGCCCCTGTCCCCCATCAGGACCCACATCCCGAAGGAATTCTGCATCCCAGAGATTCCTGATGGGATGCCTGCTGGAATTCTGGCTGGGATTTCTCCTGTGATCACCGGATTCCCTCTGGGATCCCCAGATTCCCACTGGGAATCCACCCAGCTCCAGCAGCGCAGCACAAATCCCTCACCCAAAATCAAAACCCCGCATCCGAACACATCAGAGTCATGCCCCGTGTCCCGTTTTCCCTCAAACCCGTCCCGAATCCCAGCCCTGCAGGGATTGGTGGGGCTGAGTTTTTTGGAGGGAGGTGCAGCAAATTTTGGACGGTCTCAGAGGTGGGGGAAGGGAGCAGGTGCCAAAACCACGACCCGAGGTGCGATGGGGGAAGGGTTTGTGCTTCTCTCTTCAGCTTCCTGGGGTTATTTTTGATTCTTGTTTTTAACCAAGACAGGAACTGAAGTTTCATAACGTTCGAAGCGCAGCAGAGCAGAGGAAAAAAAAAATCATTTATTAAAAAAGGTCCTGACAGAATTCCTTAAGAAAATGGGTTTTCCACATCAAAAAGGGGGCCGGTTTGGATGCCCCATTCCTGGAGGTGTCCAAAGAACCACTGGATCTTGGTTTGGGTGACCAGGATTGGTCCCAGGCTGGAACTGATGGTCCTGGAAGGATTTTGCAGCCTCAGGAATTCTGGGATTCCATGAAAAAAACCCTTTTAAGAGGCTCCTCCAGCCTGTCTGGGTGTCCTAAGGCTTGGCCCCGAATCCTTGCAGCGTTTGCAGAGTTTGGGTCCAGGATCCCGGTGGGAGAGGGTGGGAAAAGGAGCCCAAATCCCACGGAGCGGCCAAAATCAAGGAGACCAATCCCAAAGGGCTCCGAATCCTCCCCGAAATCCCGACCTGAGGCTGCCGAGGTGAGATCTGAGGAGGGAAAGGGGAGGATGAGATCCGTGAGATCCGTGTCCGAAGCGGGATCGTGGATGCTGGAGCCATTCCATAGTCACATTGTGGGGTCCATCTGCCTGACTGAGGAGTGGAGACCCTTTAAACCAGTTCCAGGTCCTTCTAAACCAGTTCCGGACGATTTAAATCATTTCCAGGTCCTTTAAACCAGGTCCAGACCCTTTAAAACAGCTCCAGGTCCCCTTAAACCAGTTTCAGGTCCTTCTAGACCAGTTCCAGGTCCTTTAAATCACTTCCAGGTCCTTTAAAGCAGTTCCTGATTCTTTGAAACAGCTCCAGGTTCTCCTAAACCAGGTCCAGAGTCTTTAATCCAGTTCCAGACTCTTTAAAGTGGCTCCAGATCCTTTAAAACAGTTCCAGGTCCTTCTAGACCAGCTCCAGGATGGTCATTGTGGCATTTTCCGCCTTCCCATCATCTGCCTGCAACAACAAAGGGACACAAGCTCGGCTTGGGATCGTGGGGGCCGATCCCACCCTTGGAGAGAGATCCCCCGATTTGTTTCAAGGCTCTGGACCCCTCTGTCCCTGTCCCCAGCTCCAGGGGCTCCTTCTCCCACCCTGGGGTCTCCCAGCTCACCTGGCCCGGACGCTTGACCAGGGAATAAATGGTTGTGGAGGATCCCGGAGCTTCCGTTGGTTTGGCTTTAATTCCATTGGGGATGCACTGGGGGAAAAGGGTTTTAAAAGTGTTTTAGGGCTTGGAAAAGAGATCCCAAATCCAGAGACCCCTCAAAGATCCACGTCTGGAAGTGTTGCCCCATCCCAAGGCCAGGTTGGAGCATCCCGGGATAGTGGGAAGCATCCCTGCCCATGGAATGGGATGATTTTAAGGTCCCTCCCAACCCCAAAAATCCCATAATTCTCTGATCCCTCCCTTTGGAAGGGCAGCTGAGTTTTTGGGGCTGGGCACAGAGTTTTGGGGACACACCAGGAAGTTCAGGTGCCCTCGGGCCACCCCCAGCCCCGGCACATCCCCCTCGGAATTCCCAAAGGGAAGCAGCTGACCCAGCCAGGGATTGTCCAGCTGCCCCCATGGTGTCCCCGGGGTGTCCCCAACCCCGCAGAGGCCCTGGAGAGGACGGGGATCCCCGGGCTCACCTGCTGGGAAGGGCCCACCTCGGCGTACACGGTCGTGCAATCGGCTGTGGCCGCTGAAAAGGGGAAAAAAGCAGGAATTTGGGGAGTTTGGGATGCAGGGAATGCCCCTGGATGCTCCTGGCGGGGGGGATGGAGGGAATCCCGACCTCAGGAGTGAAACTTTGACCCCAAAGCCCCTCGGAGCTGCTGGATTTGGGAATTGCTCCTCATCCCACCCCTCCCTGGTCGCTGTGGGATTGGGATGCGCTTCCAGCACCAAGGACAGGGAAAATCCACGGGTTTTTGGTCTAAATCTCAAATTCCTGGCTATTTTCCAAGAACAAAATCCATTTGTTTCTCCTTCATGTGATGCCCTCATTGCTCATTGAACAGATAGGGGGAAGGGGGGGATTTAAACCCTTTAAAAACCCATTTTTGTGTCCAAATTTCCCACTGGAAGCTCCGTGCTGGGCAGGTTTGCCCACAGTTCCCTCTGGAAAACTTGGATCCAAATTCTCATCCGTGAGGAGCCTGCACTGAGCCAGCCCCAAAATCCCACCCAGACACATCCAGGGGCAAAAAATGTGACGGGAGATTTATTCCAGCTTGTGGAAACAACAAAATACGGATAAAAAACACCTCAGGGATATCGGGGCAGCGACGGAATGGCAGAGACCTGCCCCGAAATCCCACCTGTGTCCGTGAGCTCGGCTTTGGAGAGGTGGGATTTCCTCCAGCCTGGGGGAGAAGTGACACCGAGTCAGTAGCAGCCCCAAATCTGCCCCAAATCCACCCCAAATCAGTGCCCCCCTCCCAGGTGCCACCTCGTGCTTCCCAGGGCTCCAGGGATGGTTTTCCATGCGGGAATCAGCTCACCTTTGGATTTATAGAGGAACACGAAGAGGAAAACTGATAAAGGCACCACGACTCCAATCCCAGCTATGACCCCAATCCCGACCCAGCTGCCGGAGGGGGCACCTGGAAAGGGAAGAAGATCCAGTGGCAACATCCCAAAATAAATCTGGCTCTTCCTGGTGTCAGGACAGAGGGAACCTGGCCTCAAATCCCTCCCTGATCCCTCATTCCAGGAGAACTCGCTCGGGCCAGGGCAGAGGCGGCGCTGGACGAGGACGAGCAGCTTGGCGGAAGCAGCGACGGGAGAATCTCGGAATCCCAGAATCCCAAAATCCCAGAATCCCAGAATCCCAGAATGGTTGGGTTGGAGATGTCCCAGTCCTGCCAGGGTGGGGTCACCCAGAGCAGGGGACACGGGGACATGTCCAGGTGGGTTTGGGATGGCTCCAGAGGGGGAGACTCCATGGGAAGAGGCTCTTCCTCGTATTGAGGTGGACCTCCTTGGGGTTCAGTTTAGGGCCACCACTCCTTGTCCTGTCCCTGGGACCTCTGAGAAGAGCCTGAACATTCCCTGGAAAGGGTTTTGGGAGGAGCTGGAGGGTGCTGGGCTCAGGCTCCCCAATCCCCCTCCCCGGCTGGACATGGAAAAGCTGCCCCGGGCACACGGGNCAATCCCAATCCCAAACCTTCCCATGGCTCTCACCTGAGCAGAGCCCCCCGGGGGTGGTGACAGTGACATTCCTGCTGCTGACAGGGTTCCGTGCCGTGCACGTGAGCGACTCCGGCTCACTCCAGGATGATTTATTCACCACCAGCACCATGGGCCCCTCATCCCACCGCTGCTCCCCCCTGCTCCAAACGTAGGAGACGTTCCCGAAGCCGGCGCCGGGCGCGGAGCAGCGCAGGGAGAAGCGGCAGCTCCCGGCCGAGCAGTTCTGGGCCTCGCAGGTCACCGTGGGCTCTGCCAGCTCCCCTGGGGACAGGGGCCAGACAAGACTGTCAGGAAACCCCTTTTANAATAAATCTGGCTCTTCCTGGTGTCAGGACAGAGGGAACCTGGCCTCAAATCCCTCCCTGATCCCTCATTCCAGGAGAACTCGCTCGGGCCAGGGCAGAGGCGGCGCTGGACGAGGACGAGCAGCTTGGCGGAAGCAGCGACGGGAGAATCTCGGAATCCCAGAATCCCAAAATCCCAGAATCCCAGAATCCCAGAATGGTTGGGTTGGAGATGTCCCAGTCCTGCCAGGGTGGGGTCACCCAGAGCAGGGGACACGGGGACATGTCCAGGTGGGTTTGGGATGGCTCCAGAGGGGGAGACTCCATGGGAAGAGGCTCTTCCTCGTATTGAGGTGGACCTCCTTGGGGTTCAGTTTAGGGCCACCACTCCTTGTCCTGTCCCTGGGACCTCTGAGAAGAGCCTGAACATTCCCTGGAAAGGGTTTTGGGAGGAGCTGGAGGGTGCTGGGCTCAGGCT
Source organism: Edolisoma coerulescens (assembly GCA_013397115.1). Taxonomy (NCBI): domain Eukaryota; kingdom Metazoa; phylum Chordata; class Aves; order Passeriformes; family Campephagidae; genus Edolisoma; species Edolisoma coerulescens. Next base: position 19,847 of record VWZW01007553.1, read on the forward strand.
CCCCAATCCCCCTCCCCGGCTGGACATGGAAAAGCTGCCCCGGGCACACGGGGACTCTTGGGGACACTGAGGACATGGACAGGGGGTGGCAGCTCACCGGGGCCGGGAGGGTGCGTGGCATTTTCTGGTGAGGGGAGAGAACAGGGAGGGAGGTCAGTGCTTCCCTCTGCATCCCGAGCCACCGCTCCGGGGAAAAGCTGGAGCCTAGGCAGCGGGATCAGCCCAGCCCGCCCCCCAAATCCCAACATTTCCATGGCCCTCATGGGAAGCGGGATCAGCCCATCCCAACCTTGCNGGTCACCGTGGGCTCTGCCAGCTCCCCTGGGGACAGGGGCCAGACAAGACTGTCAGGAAACCCCTTTTAGTGTAAAAAAAACCCCAAACCGACACTAAAAGCACCCACTGTACACGAAGAGGGTGAAGGTGGATGTTGTCCCGTTGATCTTCACAGAGTAGATCCCGGCATCCTCCAAGCTCAGCTGGGAGATGCTGAGCGCGCGGCCGTTCTCCAAGAAGGTGAAGCGTCTCCTGTATTTATCTTCTGAAAACAGGATCTCAGGGGGGTCCCTGAGCACCACAGTCGCTATGTGATCCTTCCCGAAACTCCAGAACGCCGCATGCGCAGGCGGGCTGTGCCTGTAGAGGGTGACAGACCTGCCCACGGTCCCGATCACCTCTGTGGCGTCATCGGCGCACACTGGGGAGAGAAGGTGGGATGGAGGTGGGATGGAGGTGGGATGAGGGTGGGATGGAGGTGGGATGGAGGTGGGCTGGAGGTGGGCTGGAGGTGGGATGAAGGTGGGATGGAGGTGGGATGGAAGTAGGATGAAGGTGGGATGGAGGTGGGATGAAGGTGNTGGAGGTGGGATGGAAGTGGGATGAAGGTGGGATGGAGGTGGGATGGAGGTGAGATGAAGGTGGGATGGAGGTAGGATGGAGGTGAGATGAAGGCAGGATGAAGGAGAGATGAAGGTGAGATGGAGGTGCAGCTGCTCCTTGGAGGAGAATCCAAACCATGGAAAGGTTTGGGATGGGAGGGACCTTAAAATCTGCTCATTCCACCCCCTTAAAATCCCCACACTTTCCACTGTCCCAGAGTGCTCCAAGCCCTGTCCAGCCTGGCCTTGGACACTCCCAGGAATGGATGGGGCAGCTCCACCACCTCTTCTCCAGGTTGACCATTCCCTGTGTGCATAGGGAAGGGCCTCCAGTTCCCTTTTCAACTTTGTGACCTCCTCTGGACTCGCTCCAACAGTTCCACGACCTTCTTATGTTGGGGGGCACCAGACTTGGTGGGAACTCGCAATTCCAGGTGGGAGCTCACCATTCCAGATGGGATCTCGTGATTCCAGGTGGGATCTTGCAATTCCAGATGGGAGATCACCATTCCAGGTGGGAGCTCACCATTCCAGGTGGGATCTCACGAGACCAGAGGTGAGAACCCTCCCACACTCCTTCGGATGCAGCCCAGGACAAGGTCCAAGATCCCTGTGGATCCATCCCTTCCCTCCACTGACCCCACCATGACCTTGGGCCATGAACTGAAGGAGGAAGGAGCAGTTTCATTATTTTGGGAACTTCCCATTTAAAAAAACCCTGGTGTCACCCAGTCTAGACTGGGAATGGAGTTTTTCTTCCCAGTTTCTCTCACAGGGAACCGATCCTGGCTCAGCCCCGAGGTCGGGCTCAGAATTTCTGGCTCCTTCAGCCGCCTCTGGGACACGGGCAACAGAATCTCTCCAGAACCTCTTGTCTTTGGAAGAGGAAAAACTGGTGGGGAAGATAAACTCCCAGGAAATTTGCTGGTTAACACAGCACAGAGTGGGTCATGTGGTGATAAGACGCCCTCGGAGGCTGCGGGGAAGGGCTGAGCCTTCCCCAGTTTCCCTCCACCAAACCTCTTTTCAGCCAAGAAACAGCCCAAGATGAGATCTCCAAAAATTGAGAGGCAACGTGGAGGGGGCAGGACCTGAAGGTGGAGGAGGACCTGAAGGCAGAGCAGGATGTCCCGGGAACATCTGCCAGCATCTGCGCAGACGCTGCACCAGAGCTGAGGTCCGATGCTATCAGTCCTTATCAGAGGGTTCCCATGGCAACGAGAGACCAAAGCATCTTTCCCCATCGTTGCTCCATCCCTGGGAGGTTGCCCAATCCCCCACCCCAGGGCAGCTGCTCCCCTGGTCCCACACATCCCCACTGTCCCTCATCCCTAAAACCACCCCAAGATCTCCTCCCCTGCTGCTGCCAAGGGACAAGGAGCACCTGCCACTTACTGGTTCGGTGGAGGAGCGTGAGGAGGGCGAGAAGCTGGAACTGAAACAGGTCCATGGGCATCCGGAGCACGGAGAGGATCTGGGGCACCGAGGACCCAAAAGTTCTTGCGGTGAGAGGAAGAACAAGAGTGCCCGCAAGGCTTTTCAGCAGCTGGGTGGGGTTTGCCTGTGGGTTTGTGATAGGACGGTCGCCGAGGGGCAAACCCACAATAGAAAACCCGCTGTGTATGGCTCCATTTCCGAGCACAGACGAGCGTGGCAGGTGGACCAAGAGTGTCACCCTGGCCGTGCGTGACAAATGACTCAGGTGCTCCACGGGGACCAGCCCGGAGGAGGAGTTATCCCGGAGAATGTCACGGTGTGGGAATTGGTGCCCACAGATTGGTGTCTCCAGAGAATTCTTGGGGAGTGAGGCTGAGCCCAAATCATGGAATGGTTTGGGTGGGGAGGGACCTTAAAGCTCATCGCGTGGGCAGGGACAGCTCCCACTATCCCAGGGTGCTCCAAGCTCCATCCAGGGCCTCCCCACCCTCACAAGGAGCAATTCCTTCCCAATTTCCTACTATCCCTGCCCTCGGGCAGTGGGAAGCCCTTCCCTGTGTCCTGTCCCTCCATCCTGTGGAAATCCTCCCTCTCCCTCTTTCCTGCAGCTCCTCGAGGTCCTGCATGGCCACAATGAGGTCACCCCAAAGCTTCTCCTCTCCAGCTGAACACCCCCAGCTCTCCCAGCCTTTCCTCCCAGCAGAGCTGCTCCATCCCTCGGATCATCCTGGAGCCTCCTCTGGACTCGCTCCAGCAGCTCTAGGTCCTCCCTGTGCTGAGCCCTCTCTTCGGGCTGATCCCCAGAGAAGTTCCTGGGATATTTGTTCATATTTGGGTATTCATTAATATTTGTCAATATTTGATTTTTGGGCCCCGGCGATGCTCTTCGTCCCAGCTGCCGCACTCGTCTTGGCTTGGAAATGGAGTTTTCCCACTCAAGTTTCCATGATGAGTTTGGGTTTGTCCTCCTTGACGTCTCCTTTCCACCACGGAGGGGCCTAAATCCGCTCTGCACCCCTGGGGGTGCAAAACCCGCACAACCGCTCTCACCTTCTTCCTGCCTCCCTTCACATTTTTATACTTTTATATTTTAAGGCCCCGACACCGGTTAAAAGCCACAGAATTTCCTCTCCACGGAGTTTTCACACCCCTGTTTCTCACACAACTCTCCCTTTCCCCAGAAGGACTCAGCCCCTCGCGGCCGAGCGGCCTCAATTCCCTCGGCCTCGGCCATAAAGGAGCTGCCCCGGTCACCCCAAAGCCACCCCAGTTTATGGGGCAATACTGGGAAACCGGCCCTTCCCCAACCCGGGTTATTCTGGGAACGTCACACGCGGACGCCTCGTGGTGAAATTTTGGGGTGAAGGGGAAGTGAGCAGGGACAAGCTGGATTAAAAATCTTAAAAAACAAACTCTGGTTCCTCTGCCCCGGTGAGGAACCGGGAGCTGCTGGCCCAGACTGGTTTGGGTTGGAAGGGACCTTAAAGAAGGGATTTTGGGTCTGGAACAGGGATTTGGGGCTGGACAGGGGGTTTGGGGCTGGANCGCGGCGTGTCCTTGTCCCCCCTGCGAGAGGGGGTGGCCCGGGGGGTGACAGCGCGCCCCGAGCCCCCCCGGAGGAGGAGGAGGAGGAGGAGGAGGAGGGAGTGAAGGAGCCGCAGGCAGGAGCAGAGGAAGTCCCCGCCGGGCACTCGCCAGCCCCGAGGGGTCCCCGCACCTTCCGCGGCTGCTCCGGGGGGGCCGCTCCGAGATGTCCCCGCCCGGGGGTCCCCGCTGTCCCCCGCTGCTGCTGGACGCCCTTCCCGGGGCCGCAGGAGCGGGAATGACCCTTCCCAGGGTCAAAGGAGAGGGAATGACCCTTCCCAGGGTCAAAGGAGCAGGAATGACCCTTCCCGTCAGGAGCCTCCCTCATTCCCAGCTCCAAGGTGGATCCAGAGCCTCTCTCCTTTCTCCCACCGCTCCAGGATCCCGCTGGAATCCCTCACCCACAGCCAGAGGAGTGTCCAGCCCTCGCTTGACCATCCCACAGCGCTCCGGCCACTGCACCGGACACGCTGCCCGCTCCAGAGAGTTTTTCCCCGATTCCTCAGGGATTCCTCAGGGATTCCCAAAGGATTGCCCAGGGATCAGCGGCGGATTCCAGCCAGGAACGCGGATCCCGGAGAAGCTCAGGCCACGGGAAGAGTCACGCTGGCATAAACCGTCGTGGGCTCCTTGGAGGGGACAAAAATTGGGGCGGACAAAGAGGGTCAGCGAGGTGGCCTGGCCGGGCGGTGCCCCACGGGCGGGGCTTGGGGACAGTCCCCCTTACCTGGGACAGCGGGAGGTGTCCCCGCGGGGTTGGGGACCCTGCCAGGGACCGGGGGGCTCTGTCGGGGGCCGGGAGTGGCCCGGTGGCCACGGCGTAGATGGTGGTGCAGGAATGGTGGGTGGCGCTGGGGACGGTCCCTTTGGGCTTCTGAGGGAGGGGACAAAGGGTGGGCAGCGCCCCGAGGGTCCCCACGGGGCCACCCCGGCCCTGCCGCCGCCTTTTCCTGCCCGCTTTGTGCCCGGGAAAAGGGGGAAAACCCCGGCGTTTGTCCCCCAAAGCCACCGCGGGACGCTGGGGGCTCGGGAAGTTGTCTCGCCCACCCTCATTCCCGGAGATTCCCAAATTCCCAGTGACCGGCAGGGATGGTTGGCCCCCCCAAAATGTCACCCTCTCCCTTTTCCCCCCCTTTTTTCCCCCCCTTTTCACTCCCTTTTATCCTTTTTATCTCTTTTTTCCCCCCTTTCCCCCCGTTTTTCTATTTTCCTCCTTTTGGCCCCTTTTTTCCTCCTTTCTCCCCCCTTTTCTACCTTTTTCCCTTTTTTCCCTTTTTTTTTGCCCTCTTTTCCCACCGCTTTCTTCCCCCTTTTTCTCCCTTATCCCTTTTTTCCCCATTTTTCCTCATTTTTCCCCATTTTTTCCCATTTTCCCCCATTTCTCCCCATTTTTTCCCATTTTCCCCCCTTTTTCCCGGCTCACCTGCACCCGCTGCACCTGGGCATAGATGGTGGGGCCGGCGCTGTCCGGAGTGACCTGGGAGGGGTCCGGAGCCCCCTGAGAGGGGTCTGGGGCCAGCAGGAAGGGGTCCTGGTCACCTGCGGGGGGGGCACACAATCCCAGGGTCATCCAGGTTGGGAAAGAATTCCAAGGTCATCGAGGCCGGCCTCTGTCCCCACTTGGTCACCCAGTCCAACGTCCAGGGATTCCTCGGACACCTCCAGGGATGG
>VWZW01007553.1:25548-38149 GCA_013397115.1 Edolisoma coerulescens
CCTTTTCCAGGAGGGATTTTCCCAAATATCCACCCTGAGCCTTCCCCTGGCACAGCTCGAGGCCGTTCCCTCTTGTCCTGGCCGTGTTCCCCAGGATCAGATCCCAAATCCCCCCCAGGAAGAGCCCGAAATCCCCCCTGGATCTCCCTTTTCTCCAGGCTGAACCCACCCAGCTCCCTTGGGAATTCTTCTTTTAGGATTCCCTCTCCAAGAAACTCATCTTTGGTCTGCCCAGGATGAGCTGGAAGCTGGAAAGGGATCCCAAAGATCCCAACCCCAATTCCAGCCACATCCAGCTCCCGTCCCTCAGGGATGACCAGCTCCGTGGCCGGAGGATTTCTGGCTCCTTTGGTCATTTCTGGCTCCATTGGTCATTTCTGGGAATTGGTCTCCACCCAGGGAATGGGAAGAGATGCTTCTCCCTCCAATTTTTGGGTTGGGATCATCCAATTCCCGTTGGGATCGTGGGAGATGGTCACGGACACCCATCCCCGTGGGAAAAGAATCCACTTCTATTTTTTTACCCTTTTTTCCTGTTTTTTAAGCCATTTTTGTTCCCTGCTTTTTACCCTTGGAGAAAACCACATTTTTCTCCTTCCCAAGGGTTGGGATAATCCATTCCAAGGTTTTTAACCCTTTCAGGAGGAATTTTTTCCTAGAAGGAGCGGCCAGGCCTCGGAAGGGGCGTTTGGAGTCGCCATCCCTGGAGGTGTCCGAGGAACCACCGGACATTGGGCGACCAGGTGGGGACTGGTCACAGGTTGGGCTCAATGACCTTGGAATTCTTTCCCAACCTCAGGGATTTGGGGAATCAACCCTCGAGGGACCCCAACCTGTCCCAGGACGCCCCCAAACTCACATTTGGCCAAGCAGGTGGCCCTGAAGGTGACAATGACCACGAGGACGATGACGATGACACCGAGCGCCACCAGCGGCACGAGGAGCTCCGTCCTCACCCCAGGGACACCTGGGACGGGGAGGGGACAGACGGGGAGGTGGCCCCAGGTCACCCAGAGCCTTTTGTCACCTCTGTCCCCTGATTTGGGGGCTGATTTTTGTCACCTGTCACCTGATTTTGGGATGGATTTTTGTCACCTGATTTTGGGGCTGATTCTCATTACTTTCTCCCCTGATTTTGGGGCTGCTTTTTGTCATCTATCGCTTGATTTTGAGGCTGAATTTTTCACCTCATCACCTGATTTGGGGGCTGAGTTTTGTCACCTGATTTGGGGGCTGATTTTTGTCACCTCTGTCACCTGATTTTGGGGTTGATCTGCAGCAGAACAGGAAACAGAGGGCAGGAAATGCCTCTCTGAGCTCTCTTTATTTGCCTTATTTGCAGCTAAAACCCTGCTGGGGGCTGGATTTGGGGTCAGGAAAAACCCGAAAAAATCTCCCTGGTGGCTCTAAGGGGGCTTGAGGGATGGAAATATCTCCAATATCCATAGAAATATCTCCAATATCCGTAAAAATCTCTCCTCTAAAAGGGGATCCCATAAATCCATGGAAATCTCTCAAGTATCCACGGAAACCTCTCAAATATCCACCCAAATCTCTCAAATATCCACCCAAATCCCTCAAATTTCCACACAAATCCCTCAAATTCCCACCCAAATCCCCCCAAGGAATGTCAGGACCGTCCCAGCCCCTTCCCAGTGCTCCCAGCACAGGCCCAGGAGTGACGGCCCCAAACCCAACCCCAAGGAATTCCCCCTCTTCCCATGGAGCCATCCCAACCCCCCCCCCAGCCGTGTCCCCTGCTCTGGGGGACATCTCCAGAGCTCCCTTTCCAACCCCACAATCCTGGGATTCTGGGACTTTGGGGTTCTGGAATTCTGGGCTTCTGGGATTATGGGATTCCAGGGTTCTGGGGTTCCGGGTATTCTGGGAGTATGGGATTTCAGGATTTGGGGGTTCTGGGATTCTGGGATCCCGGGATTCCGGGATTCTGGGATTCCGGGACCTACCCTGCTGCTCGGAGCCGCACTGGGAAGAGTCGAAGGCCACATCCCGGCTGCTCACGGGATTCCTGGCAGTGCAGACGCATCCAAACCCCGCGCTCCGCAGGGAATAGGAGAGGTTCAGGAAGCTGCCGTTCCCGGAGCAGATCCCCAAGGTCCTGTTATCCCGGCTGTCCCAGCTGTAGGAAACCTCATCCCCCTGCTCCGAGCTGCAGCGGAGGGCGAGGGAGCAGCTGCCATTGGACAATTCCCGGTGGAGGATCCGGATGCTGGGATCGGCCACCGGCTCTGGAGAAAGATGGGAATTCCAGGGTTTGGTGGGCATTCTCCACCCCCTTGACCACCACCCACCTCCCAGACGTGCTCCCAAAATGCCAGAATCACACGGGAAAAAGCCGGGAACACCCAGGAAAAAGCCAGGAACACCCAGGAAAAAGCCAGGAACACCCAGGAAAAAGCCGGGATCATCCATCACGGTGATTCCCAAAGGAATTTTTTACCGAATACTTCCAGCTGGATCTGCCAGACCTCCTCCTCCTGCCCGTTGCTGACGCTGAACTCGTAGAGCCGCCCGTCCTCCCGGCTGGTGTTGAGGATTTCCAGGGAAAAATCCTGCCTGTGGAAGCTCATCCTCCCCGGCTCAAACTCCGTGTAATTCTCGCCGGAGAGCTTCAGCAGGAAGTTCTTCCTCCCCGGCTCCTCCGTGGATCTTTTCCAGCAGGCTTCCCCGAAGTCCAGGGTGCGTTCCCGGAGCCTGAGGGGGATCCGCAGGAGCGTCGCCTTTCCCAAGGTTCCCAGCACCGTTTCCAGGGCTCCGATCCCTGGGAAGAGAGGAGGGAGAGGGGTTGAGGCTCACAGGGATCATCCCCATCCCAGTCCCCGAGAAATCCTCCAGGATCGAGGCTGGGATGACACTGGATCCATCCTGGTGATCCACAGGATCCCCAGATCCAAAGCAGAGACCCCAAATCCAAGGGAGAAGCCCCCAGACCCCAAGAAGAGACCCCAAATCCAAGGGAGAGACCCCAAATCCAAGGGAGTCTCCTCCGGCCTCACTCCAGCAGCTCCAGGTCCTTCCAGAGCTGGGGACAGAATTCCAGGTCTCTCCTGCATCCCTCCAGCTCCTCAACATCCCAAGTTTCCGTGGGATTTTCCTCGTAGGAGTCACAGGAGGGGTAAAAGGATTTTCCTGGGAGTAATTTCCTCCTGGAAAGGGCAGTCAGGCCTTGGAAGGGGCTCAGGGAGGTTTGGAGTCCCCATCCCTGGAGGTGTCCAAGGAATTCCTGGATGTTGGTCTGGATGACCGAGTTGGACTTAATGCTCTTGGAATTCTTTCCCAGCCTCAATAATCCTGGAATTCTGGGAATTGCAGCCATCTGGGAGCAGGCTCAGGGACAAAATCCCACATTTTCCTTTTGCTTGAGGTGGCCTGGGGTTGTTTTTTTGGAAAATAATTTGAAGGGTTTCATCTCCCACTCCCAGGGATTCCCGGGGGAGGCTTTTTCCCCCAAAAACGCCTTTGTTGTTTTTTATTCCAAGCCAATGACTCAGATTTTCCTTGATTCAGATTTTCCTCGATTCAGATTTTCCTTCATTTCTGGGCAAACAGATTTTGTTTTTGCAGGAAATTGTGGGAGGAGGAAGAGGAGGAAGAGGAGGAGGAGCCAAATCTGGAGCTCCCAAAAGCAGGGAAGGTCCCTCTTGTGCCACCCCTACTTTTCCCAAAGTGTTTTTTCCATTGGGAAAAGAAAAGGGAAAAAGAAGGAAAAAAGAAAAAGGAAAAAAAAGGAAAAAAAAGGAAAAAGGAAAAAAGGAAATTACAGGAAAAGGAAAAACGAAAGGATCTCCCACTGGTGGAGCCTGGAATCTCTACCGGAAGCCTGGAGGGAATTTTGGCTCTCCAGACCCCCCCAAAAAACAGGGATTGGCCCCATTTTCATGGAAGCTGTCCCATGGCAAAGAGTTGGAACCCGAAGATCCTCAAGGTCCTTCCAACCCAAACCTTTCCATGATTTTATTCCTTGGGAACCATCTCCCAGCCCACGGATTTGAGCCAATCCACTGAGAATCTTCCTCTGGAGGACCCCAAATCCGTCTGGCACTGAATTAATTCCTCAGGGCTCTTAAAAACCTGCTAAAATCCCCCCAAATCCTCCACTTTTCCAGCTGCATTTTTTCCATCACTTTTTACCCCCTCCTCCCTCTTGGAGAGTTTTAGGGATGCTCCTCACATCCCACCTGGAGCTCCTCCACCCCAAAGTCCTAAACCCCTTCAGAGCCACCCAAAAAACCCCAAAATCTGCAAAAAAACACCCAAAACACCCCAAATTCCGTGAGGAAAACCTACGTACCCCAAAGAGCTCCGAGGGTGAGGAGCAGCCAGAGCCAAGCGCCGGAGCCCATCCCGGGATCACGGAGCCTCCGCGGCTCTGGGGTTCAGACCAGGTGGTGATGGGAAGATCTTCGCCCCTGGGCCTCTCATTTCCTGTTTCTTTGGGGCTGAATGAGTCGCATCTTTGCCTTTTATTTTCCTCGGTCGGAAATTATTCAAAGCGCGGGGCTCTGCCTCGGCCCCGAAAAGCTGCGGGGAAAAAAGCAGAAAATGGATTTCTTTTCCCACCAGAATCGCCTCGTCCTGCTGAAGGTCCTCCAACTGCGCTGAAAAAAAAAGAGGGAAAAGCCAGTTTTAAAGGAATTTCCTGGATTTTTCCAGCTCCACGGAGGTGGAAGCTTCAAAGCCATCCTGCTAAAGGACATGGGCGGTCCCTCGGCCACGTGGGAACATCCCATAAACTTCTCCGTCCCCTCAAAAGCTGCTCCATCCTCCCAGGGGTGGGACCAGCGCGATGCCCACCCAGAAAGGTGGGAAAACCCCAGATTTCCTGGGAATATCCCAGCTTGGAGCTCCGTGGGATCCACAGCGAGGAGGAGGAGGATGGGAGGTCCCCAAAAACTCACCTGGGAGAAGCCAAATCCTCGTTCTTGGTGATTTGGGGTGAATTTGGGATCACTTGGGGATGGAGATGGTCCTTCCTGGTGGGAATGGAGCTGGAAAAGGCAGGAAAAAATCCAGTCGTGGATCTGCTGCTGGAAAATCAGCACTGGAGGAGCTTTGAAATCCGAGGTTTTGGGCCTTTTTCTTTCTCCAGATTTCACTGCTTTTCCCAATTTTCAGAGCGTGGAGCTGGAATTCCAGAATTCCTGAGGTTGGAGAAGAGCTCCGGGATCAAAGAATCCAAGCTGTGCCTGATCCCCACTTTGTCACCGTCCAGTTGTCCCTTGGACACCTCCAGGGATGGAAACTCCAGGATTTTAACCCAAATCCAATCCCAAGGGAATTCCAGGACGGATTCGCATCCGCTGCTTTCCAGGCCAGCCCAGCTCGGAGTTTTCCACGAAGTTTTGCTGCCAGGAAATGATTTTTGAATACTAAAAAACCCGAAACCACCCCAAAAAACCCCACCCGGAACATCCTGCGAGGCTCCTCCTCCCTGCTCAGAAAGCACCTGATGAGGTAAAAAACCCAAACCCGTCATTTCCCAAAAATCAGGTGTTTACAGAAAAATACAGGATGGGGAAGGGCAGGATGAAGGGATGAAGGAACCCAGGAAAACAACAGTGGTTCCTCCTGGAAACTTCTGGAATGGACGCTTGGAAGGATTTTGGGGTGGCAAAGTAGTTGGTTTTGGGGTGTTTTGGGGTATTTTAGGGGTTTTGGGGAGTATTTGGGGTTTTTTGAAGTGTTTTTAGAGGCACAAATCCCACCTGGAAATGCCATGGCCAGGCAGGATTTCTCCATGGATTTCTTCACCAGTTCAGCTCCCTCAGGTCCCAACAGGAAGATTTTTGACCAGGAAACGGTCCAGAAAAGCCAAAAAACCCCAATTTTCCCCACCTGGGCTTTGCTGGCATCAGGCAGGAAAAATTAATGAAGGAGCGAAACCATCCAGAAAAAACTCCTTTTGGGAAGCGTTTGTGGAAAAAGGAACATAAAGTGACAGGAATTACTTGGAATTTTCCAAGGAGGTCCCTGTTGACCCTTGGATAATTCCAGCCTTGGGAATCTTTACCTAAATTGGAACTTTTTGGGATTTACGGAGGTGAAACCCCCGATTTTCCCCTTTTTTGGGCTGGGTTGGTGGAGCTGGGAGTGTCCCCATTTTTCCTTGGAGGCTGAGGGATCACCTCCATCATTCCCAAGGGTTCTTCCCACCCCGCTGGATCCGTGTCCCACCCTCCAGGGCTGGATCCTCCTCTGGGGAACAAAGGAAGGAATTTTGTCCCCAAAAACAGGGCTGGGGGGAAACATCTCTGAGCTTTTCCCATCATCACCCCGATCCCTGAGCCGTGGGATGTCCCATCCCATGGAAAAAATTCAGAAAATCCCAAAAATGTGCTGTTCAAGATCAAATTTATTGTCCAAAGAAACATTTGGGAAGGCAGAAACCGACCCCAAACCTTCCCTTCACAGGGAAAACCATCCCAAAAAAACGAGGATGACCCCAAAATCCCAGGGAACCCCGAGAAAGGCTCAGATTGGGTCTCCCCGCAGATTTTGGGATGAGGGAGAGGAGGAATTCTGTGTTGACTGTGAATTGAACGGTTCCAGTGATTCCGTTCCCTCGAGCAACCGTGTTTTTCTGCATCCAGAGGATTTTGGGAGCCTCATCTGGATGTTGGTCCCATGGTGGTGGTGGTGTGGAGGAGATGACGGGAGGTGTCACCTGAGGTGTCCTCAGGCCACGGTGAGGAGGAGGAAGAGGAGGATGAGGTGTCCCAGGGCCACCAACGCGCTGGGAGTGGGGCAGGAGGCGACAGACGAGGATTCACCTGGAGGCAGAGGGAGATCCAGGAGCTCTGGGATGGTCCCCAGATCCCTCCCCAGTCCCACGGGGCAGAGGGAAAAGGGTCCCACCACTCCTGGGATCCCCCTTGGGAGTTGGGATCTGATCCCAGGGAATGACAGGATAAGAGCTGTGCCAGGGGAAGGCTCAGGGTGGATATTTGGGAAAATTCCTCCTGGAAAGGGCAGCCAGGCCTTGGAAGGGGCTGCCCAGGGAGGGTTGGAGCGGCCATCCCTGGAGGTGTCCAAGGAATTCCTGGAGATGACCAAGAGGGATCTGCCCCACATTGGATTGATGCTCTTGGAGCTCTTCCCCAACCCAAATAATTCTGGGAATTGCTCCAAATCGCCCCCAAAGCCACTCTGGGGACATTCCAAAGCCAAGGCCACCCCTCTCTGGACCTTTGTCCACCCCGTGGCCGTACCTGTCCAGCTGCAGGGGTGCCGGTAGGTCAGCGAGGCGTTGTTGGAGGACACGGGGTTGCTGACCTTGCACACGTAGGTCTCGACCTCGGGGTCGAAGGAGATGCTCAGGACAGGGCCCGCCTTCATCGGGAGCTTTTGGGGTGGGATCCACTCGTAGGTGACCCCTTCGAGGGCCACGGAGCAGTTGAGGGTGGCGTTGCACCGCTGGGGGTCACCGTTGGTGATGGCCCTCACGCTGGGCTTCGGGACCACATCTGTGGGAGAACCCAGGATGTCACAAGGTCCCCGTGACAACCCCCCGAAGACATCGTAACTTCCCCAACCCAACTGTGGGCCAGTGGGAGAACCCCCAGGATGTGACAAAATCCTGAACCCACCTGTAGGGCACGGGGACAAACCCCTCTGGACGTCACAATGTCCCCAACCCACCTGCGAGGCACTGGGACAACCCTCCCATGATGCCACAACATCCCATGGGGCTCTGGGAGAACCCCCTCAGGACATCACAACGTCCTCAGCCCACCTGTGGACCTCGGGAACAATCTCTCAAGGATGTCACAATGTCCTAAATCCACCTGTGGAGTTCTGGGACAACCTCTCGAGGACATCACAGTGTCCCCAAATCCACCTGTGGAGCTTTGGGACAAGCTCTCGAGGACATCACAGTGTCCCCAAATCCACCTGTGGAGCTTTGGGACAATTCCCTGTCCCCAAACTCACCGTAGACCTTCAGCAGGACGGTCTCGATGTTCTCCTTGCCCGTGTCATCCTCCAGGTACAGGAGGTACTCGCTGCTGTCCCCCACCCCCAGGTGACTGATTTTTAGGGTGTAGTTCTCGAAGAGCTCCAGACGTCCCTTGAAGCGGCTCTCGGGGTACTCGGCCACGTCCCCCCTCTTCTGGCCGGCGATTTTCACCTGGTTTTTCCAGCGCCAGTGGATTTGGGAGTATATTGAGAGATTTGGGGGGGTGCGGGAATTCAGAAATGCCACCCCACCGACGGCTCCGGTCACCTCCAGGGGTGGGGCTTCTTGTGCCCAGGCTGCCAAAAAAAATACTCGGGGATGGGGTTGCTTGGCCACTTCCCCCTTTTCCAGGTCTCATCCCACTCGGAATTCGGTTCCTTCCAGATACATCTAAAATGCAAATAACTCAAATTCAAATAACTCAGCTATTTCTGGACCCCTTTGCATTTTGAGGGGCGGGAGAAGCTGGATTCCAAATTTCCCCACCCCAAATTCCTCAGGGATGAATTTTTCCCTCTTTTTCACTTTTTGGGAGTTCATGTGGGGCAGTCCATCCCCCCCCCAGGGGTGGTGGCTCCTGTGGGGAGGGACCCGGTGGTGGCACCTCGTGGGAAGAGCACGGTGAGGGAGTGGAGGCAGGGCGGGTTCACCCCGAGGTCCCCCGCTGTCCCCAAAGCCACGTCCCCAGCCCAGCACCCCCATCCACCCCCGCACCTTGCACAATGAAGAGGAGGAAGAGGAGGAGGTTCAGTATCGGCCCCGGTGCCATCTTCTGTCCCCAGTGTCACCTCCAGGGGTGGGATGCACCCAAACCCAGGGGTGGGACCCCCCTGGGCCCCCCCTCGCTGGGCAGCTGCTCCCCAAGGACCCCCAAGGCTGGGCCCCCCCCGGACACCCCAAAATCTGGGGCTGGGGAGGGTAAAGGGAAGTGGGAGAGGCCACGTGAGATGGAGATGACGCCAGTGGTTCCTGTCTGAATTGCCTGCCCAAAACCACAACGCTCTGCAGGAGCCCCCGCCGCCCCCGAAGGGACGCAGCCCCCAGGGGTCACTTCCCCCCTTCACAGTGGTCACCGCAGTGACCCCAAAGCCATCCTGATGGCCAATGGGACGCAGACCCCAGGGGTCACTTCCCCGCTTTGAGCAAACCCAAAGCCAACCTCACGGCAAACGTGACACAAACCCCGGAGGTCACATCTCCCCCTGAGCGACCCCAAAGCCATCGCGATGGCCAAGGGGACACTGACCCCGCATCTCCTCTGTCCAGCGGGTCACCAGAGCGACCCCACAGCCATCCCATGGCCAATAGGATGCTGACCCCAAGGGTGACATCTCCCCTTTCCAGGGGGTCTCCAACACGCGGGATTCCCATTTTCCCACCCAGGGCTGTGTCCGTGTCGAGGTCGCAGCCTGGATGTGCCATGGGGCAGCCCCAGCTCCGGCCGAGGCCACCGGCACTGGTGTCCGGAGTGTCCCCGTCCCCACAACTCCCTCAGAGGGGGGATTTGGGATCTGATCCCAGGGAACAGGGCCGGGACAAGAGGGAACGGCCTCGAGCTGTGCCAGGGGGAGCCTCAGGGCGGATATTTGGGAAAACCCCTCCTGGAAAGGGCGGCCAGGCCTTGGAAGGGGCTGCCCAGGGAGGGTTGGAGCGGCCATCCCTGGAGGTGTCCGTGGAATTCCTGGACTGGGTGACCAGCTCGGACTTGATGCTCCTGGAATTCCTTCCCAACCCAAACAATCCCGGAATTCTGCGGGATCGCAGCGATGACCCGACCCCCCCTCCACCACCACCGCCCCACACGCGCCGCCCTCCAGCCGGGCCAGACGCTTGAGAGGAAGGATTTTAATTCCAGCCCGGATTCCTTCCCGCCAGGCGACACTCGGCGCCTTTGTTCGGGGTCCCGCGGGGCTCCGCCACCGCCGCTGTCCCCTCGTTGGGGACAAACGGCCGCCGGCGTCTTCCCACGCACGGCCCCGGCCGCGGGCGGGGGGCTCGGGGGGCAGCGAACAAAGGGACCCCGCGACCCCCGCTGAGCCCTGACCCACTTTGGTGCCAGCCCGGAGCTGTCCCCGTCCTTCGGGGGGCGGGGAGGGGACAGATCCGATGTCACCTCGCTGCGGTGACACCGCCGGCTTCGTCCCCGTGCCCGGTGCCACCAGGAAGGGAGGAGGTGGGAAGCGGGAAGGCGGAATTCCCGGCGGGGAGAGAAGCGCAAATTAATCCCGATAAGCAAATGAGGGTCATTAGCGTAAATTACCGCGCCCCGACGGAGCGTGGCCCGCGCTCCGCCTGTCGCGAGAATCCTTTGGGATGCGGAGGGGCTGGAGCTGCCCCAGGGGGAATTTTGGGATGGATTTGAGGGAAAATTCTTCGCTCGGAGGATGTCGGGCACTGGAAGAGCTCCCCAGGGAATGGTCCCGGCTCCGGGAGCTCCAGGAGGGTTTGGACGACGCTCCCAAGGGACAGGGTGGGATTTTGGGGTGGCTTTGATGGTCCCGGAGGGTCTTTTCCAATCGGGAGATTCCGTGATTCCACGAAAAGCAGCTCCTGCTGTCGCCCAGGCATTCCCAGCGCTTCTCCAAAGAGATTTCCACTCTTTTCACCAATCCCGACCTTTTCCCACCCAATCCCGCAGCCGCCTGTCCATCGGCACCGATGGAATCACCCCAAAACATCGGAACTTCCCAATTCCCGAACAATTCCCGCTCCCTCCCTGTGCCCAAGGTGTAACTCAGGCTCTAAACAGCCAATTAACCAACCCTAATTAACCAAGTTAATTGTGCAGCTCAGCTGTATTTGCACCCGAAAAAAACGAATTCCCAAACATTCCAAACCCCCAAAACCCCACAAAGTTCCCACTCCCCGCCGATCCCGCCTGTCCAATCCCAAATCCAGAGAGTCTTCCATCCCCAAATCTTCTCTCCAAGGCGCAGCCGGGGGTTGGATCCTTGGGGAAAAAAACCCGAATTTCGGGATGTTTCCATCCCAAAGAAACCCTTGGGTGGGTGCTGGAGCTTCCAGGAGAAGAATTCCATAGGGATGGGAATTCCGGGGTTTTAGGGGCGCTGGTGGCTGGCAGGAGCTGGGAAGCCCACGCGCCTGTAACCCCCGTTATCCTGCAAGGAAACGGGCGGCATTTAGGACATTTTTGGGGATTTTTGATCCCAAAAAAATGCACGGATTTTCCATTACCTCCAAGTAGGCGGTGGAGACCAAAGCCCGGTCCAGCCTCTTCCTCTTGATGGAGGAAGGCTGTGGGAAAGAGGGGGGAAAAAATTCCCGTTAGGAAAAGCGGGGGTGGGATGATGATCCCAAAACCCGGGGGGACACGGATTTGGTGTCACCAAGGATTGGGGACACTCCAGGGCAGCCTCACCCTCCGGCCAAACTGGACCGAGGAGTAAATGGTGACATTCCTGGGCTCTTCCGGGCACCTGGGATGCTCCTGGCAGGGAAAAAGGGTCAGGATGAGCAAAAAAGTGCAAAGTTTGGGATAAAAAGGGTGGGAAAAATGGGTCCAGCCTGGAATTAGCTCGGATCCCATGGGAATGACCCTACCAGTGTCCTGGGAGAGACCACGGCGTAGATGGTGGCTGCTTCCTGGGTGGCCTCACTGGTCCCGGCCTGGGGACAAAAAAAAAGCCCAGAATAGTTGAAAGGATCAAATCGGGGTTCCCGACATTCCCAAATGGAAGCGACGTCCCTCAGGAAGGAATTTCCTCATGGAGAGGGTGGTCAGGAATGGAAGGGGCTCAGGGAGGTTTGGAGCTCCCATCCCTGGAGGTGTCCAAGGAATGACCGGACATCGGGTGACCAGGCTGGGGTCAGTCCCAGGTTGGACTCAATGACCTTGGAGGGTTTTTCCAGCCCCAATANTGCTGTCCAGCTGCTGAAAACCCCTGGAAAGGATTCCCAGAATCCTGGAATTGGGGTGGGATTTAAGGTCCCTTCNCCAATATTCCCGGGATTCCGGGTGGGAAGGGGCATTCCCGGCACTCACAGGGTCCTGGCCGGGTTTCTTTGCTCCCACCTCGGTGTAGACGGTCAGCGACTGCTCCGGGGGTCCCAGGGGGGTTCTGAGGGTCTCTGTGGGATCAGAGCCCCCAGATTGGGGGATTCCAGGGGTCAGTGTGGGGTCAGAACTCCCAGATTTTGGGGGGTATCCAGGGGTCAATGTGGGGTCAGAACTCCCAGATTTTGGGGGTTGCAGGGGTCAATGTGGGGTCAGAACTCCCAGATTTTAGGGGTTCCAGGGGTCAGTGTGGGGTCAGAATTCCCAGATTTTGGGGGGTATCCAGGGGTCAATGTGGGGTCNGGTTCAGACCGCCCACCTTGTGGGGGGGTATCCAGGGGTCAGTGTGGGGTCAGAACTCCCAGATTTTGGAGGGGTTCCAGGGGTCAGTGTGGGGTCAGAACCCCCAAATGGGATCCTGCCCCAACATCCCGGACAAACCTTCCCGGGAATTCTTCCTCCGCTTCCTCCACCAGCAGCAGCTGACCACAAGGACGAGGGTCAGCCCCACGGCCACGGCCACGGCCACGGCCACTGCTGTCCAGCTGCTGAAAACCCCTGGAAAGGATTCCCAGAATCCTGGAATTGGGGTGGGATTTAAGGTCCCTTCC
>VWZW01007554.1:0-72759 GCA_013397115.1 Edolisoma coerulescens
CTCGAGAGCCAGGGATTCGAGAAGGTCTAGCTCTCTCCAAATTTCCTTAGAAAGCACATTTCCAGGCTCCTGGAAGAAAGCCCTTTGTTTTCCCCAGAAATATACATTCTCCAACTCCGTTCTGGAGACCGAGACTTCCGCTGTCTCCAGCGCTATCTCTAATACTTTCAACGCCAAGGTATCGCATGAGGAATTCGTAATAACCATTTTAACCAGCCCTGACTAAGAGAAGAGAAGCTCCCGACAAATTTACGGAATGCTTCCCAGTACGGGCCACCAGATGTCACTCTCTCGGACACGAAAATAAGCACGCAAGACACAGCTTGTCAGGTCAAAGCAGCCAGGGCAGCGAGGCCAGAAAAGCCCCGACCTCTGCCCTCCGTTGTTTATTTTATATGTTCTTAGAAACAACCGCGGATTGGAGGATGAAGATTTCCTCCTCTCAGTCTCACTGGTCAATGGAAATGTCTATCATACAAAATCCACCTAGCAAAGGAATGCAAAACAATCCAGGCACAGTTAGGAAAACATGAGCATGTTTACAGAAAGTGTGTGAGAAACTATTCACAGAGATTGCAAGCTGAAGAACTGCAAAATGCAAGGTGACAATGCAACACTGCCAAAACATTGCTCCCTCCACACTTTTCTCCTTGGAACCCATTTGGTATAACGCCCTGCCTAGGGTTCAGGGTGAGCCTAGGATTAGGGAGAGAGTTACGCTTAGGTTTAGGGTTTGGAAAATCACAAAGCCCAGAGCTCCAGGGACACTGAAACTGTAAAAGGCATGGCAAGACAAGCGCAACACCACCCAAACATTGCTCAATCCACACTTTTCTCCTTGGAACCCATTTGGTAAAATGCCCGGCCTAGGGTTCGGGTTGAGCCTAGGGTTAGGGTTAGGGTTAGGGTTAGGGTTAGGGTTAGGGTTAGGGTTAGGGTTAGGGTTAGGGTTAGGGTTAGGGTTAGGGTTACGCTTAGGGTTAGGGTTCGGAAAACCACAAAGCCCAGAGCTCCAGGGACACTTAAGCTGAAGAAGGCATGCCAAGGCGAACACAACACTACACAAATATTACTCCCCCAACACTTTTCTCCTTGGAATCCATTTGGTACAATGCCTGCCCTAGGGTTCGGGTTGAGCCTAGGGTTAGGGTTAGGGTTATGCTTAGGGTTAGGGTTGAGAAAATCACAAAGCCCAGAGCTCTAGTGACACTTAAGCGGCAAAAGGCATGCCAAGGCCAGCGCAACACTGTCCAAACATTGCTCCCACCACTCTTTTCTCCTTGGAATCCATTTGTTACAATGCCCCGCCTAGGGTTCGGGTTGAGCCGAGGCATAGAGTTAGGCTTATGGTTGGGGTTCAGAAATCCACAAAGCCCAGAGCTCCAGGGACACTGCCTCTGAAAAAGGCATGCCAAGTCCAACAGAACACTACACAAACATTACTCCCTCCACACTTTTCTCTTTGTAGCCAGCGTTACCCCATAGGGTAGAGCCCCCCGTCTAGGGTTTGGGTTGAACCTAGGGTTAGGCTAAGGCTTAGGGTGAGGGTTCAGAAAATCACAAAGCCCAGAGCGCCAGGGACACTGAAGCTGCAACAGGCATGCCAAGGCCACTGTAACACTGCCCAAACATTGCTCCCGAACCCTTTTCTTGGCACCCATATGTTATAATGCCCCACCTGGGGTTCGGGTTTAGCCTAGGGTTAGGGTTAGTGTTAAGCTTAGGTTTAGGGTTCAGAAAACTACAGAGCCCAGAGCTCCACGGACACCGCCGCTTCAGAAGTCATGCCAAGTCCAATGCAACACTGCCCACACATTGCTTCCTCCACACTTTTCTCCTTGGAAGCCCTTTTGGTACAATGCCCTGCCTGGGGTTGGGCTTGAGTATTTTGAGAGAATAAGTCATATTATTTTAGCTATTACTTGATAGTGTAGAAAGTTGGGGGTTGCCCTGGTCTTGGGCTGAATTATTTCTAGAGGGAGAAAAAGTTAGAAACTCCTCTTTGTGAAATGGTACTTCCTTCAGTGGAACATGGGAATCATATTTAACTTGAAAGTTTCCTTGGCATACTGCTGTAGCTATTACCAGTGAGCCAGGAGAAGACTGTGGCCAGTGGAAAATGGAAAATATTTTTCTCATCAAGTCGAACAGGAGTATTGACAATAAAGCCAAAATAATAGTGCGTTTGGCTTCTCAGTATCTAGAAAGTGGATGTGCTCCCCCTTGTTAGGTGTACTTGTGTAAGGAGTAACGCGCAGCTCTAACTGAAAAATTATTTTTATGATAATTTATGGTTTAGCATCAGTAAACTGACTAATTTAACTCACTTGTGTCAAAGATGGAAAAGTATTTTGGGACAGTAGATGACTTTTTTTCAGATCTTGTTACTTCTTGCCATATCACAGATTAAATAAGTTTAATTATATTGCCAGTTTGTATCCTAGAGCATAACTGGAAGAAGAAACAATGGTTAGTATTTCAACTAAAGGTTGATTTAACATGATCTATTTTGATTAAAAATGGGAATTATTAAGAAAGGATTTCTGTCCTCCAGTAGAATAAATGCTTCTAATAATCTCATGAGTATTCTTTACATGAGTGCTCTCAGGTAAGTAATCATGTTGAATAATGCTGAAAAGAGGTGCATTTCATAGTATATGACTATATTTTATTGAAGACAAGTACTCATAAAGAATTAAGATTAAAGATAACTGACACAGCCAGCTTTCCTAACTGCCTTAACAAAAGATCTAATGCTTCTTAGTATCTTCAACAGACCTTTCCCAGTGAAGTCAAACCCAGATTCTTTCATACTAAACATTTCAGGTTCAATTAAACTGGTATTTTTAAATTAAACTTTGTTTTGTTAAAAAACAAAAAACAAGTTGATACTAATTGAAACATAAATAACACATAAAGCAAACTGTACTTTCCACCTTTTTTGCCTGGTGTCTCGGTTTGAAAGACAGGTGTCTGCTAAGGAAGGCAGGAGCCTCCCTTGGAATGGAGAATGAAACCCCCTTTCCCTCCAAATTATTATAATTTTGGAATTAAGGGCTTTCAGGCAAAGATATGAGGAATAGGAATAACAGCTNTCTTGCGGCTGCAGGGGGGCTCCGGAGCGAGCTCGGGGAACACGCGCTGATGGCAGCTTGCCTGGGCCGGGGGAGGATGGAAGAAAGAACTTCACAAACCCCTGGACAGCCGATTCTGCTGTCCAGCCAGACCCTCGGGAACAGCAGGCGTACAGAGAAGGCTCACAGGAGTAGCCCAGGAGCAGCGAGGCAGGGCAGCCGCAGCCCAGCTTTCAGCTGGGCAGAGAAAAGCAGCCTTGGGGTCCCGGCGATTTTCTCTGAGGCACGGTGGTGGAAAAAAGCCGGAGAAAAGCCGGACTCCACAGTGGTGGGTTCTCCCCCAGAAGCAAGCGTGGCCTCACTCTCCCCCACGAACGCCGAGAGAATAAACCGCACCAGGGCCCGCACCCCACCCCAAGTAAAAAGAGGCAGCTCACAGACCCTCCCTTCCTGTGGCCAGCTCCTTTTGTCTCTCTTAAGTACTCAGTGATTTGTCTCCTAGCTGCCTGTATGGGAAAAATTCTTTAAGAGAAAAGGAAAACAAAAGGGTAACTCCTAAAACGCAAACACCTGGCAATGAGAGTTGAACACAAGCCATATACAATATTCCAACTATTTTTTCAGTATAATCCCTTAGGGAGCTGTGACAAAAGATCTAAGATCATCAGTTCAAATAATCACAGCATTAAAGATGGTAAAACTGATGGTGTTGCAAGATGAGCAGCAGACTAACTCCTCCAATTCATATTTCTTTCAAAGACATCCTAGACATCAAACTATTTTATGTGCTCCTTGAACATCAGTCCATGTCTGAGACTTTCCAGTTGAGAATATTTAGTGGGTCACCACAGAGAAAGAAGATGCTGAATCATATGAATGGTGTGCAAAGGCAGCCCATCCAGACTTAAGCATGACCCTCAGGCTACTTCTGCTTTACATTATAATGTCAGAGAACATCCATCTGAACATCCTTTCAGTCCTTCTCTAGAAAATGTAGGCTTGTAAGTGGGATGGTGAGTCTGTAAGAGCAAAATACATACAGACAGAAACAAACTTCGTTTTTTACAGAAAAGTACTGGCACTCCAAATGTGTGTTTAAATATCCAGCACCTTAGCCATTTAGCTGTTAAGCAACATCAAAATCATTATTTACTCCAATGTAAATTAACTGATTAGATATGTTAAATATTAAAACCAATACTCTAAGTATGAACCTGGGACCAGCGCAGATGCTGTTAGTGATGTTCTCAGCAAATTGTTTTCCTGACATGCTGCTCCAAGCTGTATTCCAGCTGCCTAAAGGAATAATCAGTTGTAACTACAGGATTACCTCGTAAGATCATTGAAATTATCATATATGCTAAGGATTTTTTTTCCTGCCTGCTTTTGGAAATAATTCTAGTGCTTTTGCCTCTACTTGTGCATAATTTTACCTAGAATATAGACCACTTCCTATGAGTTATATCTTTTCTAACATAACAAACAGTTGACTTTCCATGTATAAATCTTGAGTTTCTCTTAACTGAAACTTAACCAAACTATGATTTTCATGTTATTGACTTTGATAAAATGTGTCAAAACCTCTTCCCATATTTTTTTTTTCTGTGCATACAAGCAAAGACAGCTACATCATCTTAAATATAACATACAGAAATGTCACTGTAAACATGGAGTGTCATGAGTGACTAAAGCACTAATAATGCAGAGCTGCTCATTTTTACAGAGCAGATTATATACATGTGGATAATTGGCATTCTCCTTGATTGATTTTTGACAATTGAACAGCATTAAGAAAACTGAAAGGTCTTTTGATATATTTTTGTAGCTATCACACGTAAAATTAGTATAAGGCAAAATAGGGAATCATTTCAGCTGATGGAAAAAAAGACTGGAAGGAAAAGAACATGAGAAAATAATTAATTAATATCTCTAAATACACAGATCACACAAGAAGTTCTTCACTGCTAGTCCCAGGAGGCTGAAAAGATATTCAGAAGTATACATTGCCTTTTCTCTTTCCTCCTGACCTGATATAGCTTTTCCTAGAATGATTTATCCTATTATCTACATACTTCCATTAAAGGACAAAAATGTTTAGACAAAAATCAGTCTAAGCTATGTTCAGCTGCATGTAAAAGGATTAGAAACTCGGGCTGTTCAGCTGAACATAAATATGTGTGTGAAATGTAGTAATATAGTATACACAGTATATATAGTAGTGATTGATTTTTAAAGGCCAAGAATGTAACTAATAATATAATCCTAAAATGCTATACAGCTATACAATTAACTCTTTTAGCTTCATTTAGTTACTACTCTATATATGTCATAAAATAAATTTTAAAAACCAAACTCACTAATATTTATAAGCTTTATTTAGCAACCCCACAGTTCTTAAGAAAATAGTAAGTGCTTCGTAGTTAGGGATATATTAGAACTCCAACTACAGTGCTTATAACCATATAAAAGCATCTTAAAAAAATTAAAAATGAGCAAACATATATTAGGTCATTCCTCATTATAGCAAGATATAACAAAAACAAAAGTACCAATGAGAAGTTAACTGTCTTAAAACTCTCTAACAGAATATTGAAATATATTTCAAAATATGGTAGAGCTGAAGTCACTAGTTATACACAGGAAATACATCTGAGGTTTTTCTAAATGGTTACTTCATCAATAGGTAAAATGCAGTAGGTTACTACAGTTTAATTAATAGAACCCCTTGATGTTAGGTGAGGAAATAAAAGGCATTAGGCTAATACAGTTGAATTCCAAGAAGAGGTAAGGTGACACTCCAGAAACCAAATCACAATTTTAACTCCTGTAGTAATGAGGTCTGGAATAGGCATTGGACTGGGGAATATGGCTTTATGTCTTCTAAGGGGGCTTGGCTTCACTGGAACTGCTGAATTCCAGGAAAATTCCATGGGTTGAAGTAAAATATAAATTAAAAGAAAGAAAAAAAGAGTAAAAACTATCCAAACCCACTCCTATTTCCAAAGCTGTGTTATTTGCAGTGAACTTAAAAGTCAATAGCATCGCACCTGAAGAAATTTCTAATCAAGGGATAGCAAAACCTCACCATTGTGTCAGCTGCAAAGAACCTTTCCAGGGAAAAAGACCACTGAAGACATATCTTAGAAAGCTGATGTTGAGGCAGGGTCTCAAAATGGTTTACTGCTGGTAAAGTCAATGGGGGTTTATGATTTTATATAGCAAGCAGAGCTGAGCTTATCATGGCATTGGGAATAGCTACAAGAGTTTGAGTCAGGCGAGCCATTTGTACTGTGCTGATTGTGGCGTAACTGAGCAGGGTGGGAGGCCTGCACACCTCAGCTGAAGCTCCGATAGCAGAATCACCTGAAGAGAGCAAGACACTCATTTGGTTCATTTCACAGCATTGAATTTAATAATTTCTGCAAATATGCCTTTTTCTATTATTAATAATTTTCAATTTCTTTCTCCCTATGCAGTTACCTGTTTACAGTACAGAAAGAAGCTTGCTGAGGCAGGGGAAGTATGTATGTGGACCTTGCTTTATAAAAATGTGGTTTTGTTTACTTCAGAGGAAATTCAGTAAAAATCACATCACATTATTTAGTGGCAGCAGGTAGAAACTTGCTAAAACTGCAAGAGTACTGAAAGACAACAGACTAATGTATGTTGCTAAGAAATTTCATCAATCTTTTTGAAAGAGTTCAGTAACAAAGAACAGAAACTTGTTTAAGCATGAAGAAAATATAAATAATACTAAAATAATTTCCCTAATTTTTTGCATGCTTTGCTAATTATAGCTATTGCAGAGGTTCAACAAAATGGCTATTTGATTTGTTTTAATTCCAAAGAAGTGAAACCTGGTGTAACTAGAGCATGAAAATTAGTAAACACAACAGATTTCAATACAATTTGACTATTAACAGTTACAGTTACAAAGTTTTTCTTTCTCTCAGAAGACAGAATATTCAAACTGTTGCAGTGAGCACAGCAGAGAGTGTAAAAATTCTTTATTTTCATCAGTCTATAGATTATCATTATAAAAAAGGGACAAGGAAAACTGAAGGAAGGTGTCCATCAGTTCCTTAAAAAAAGGATCCAAAAAATTATAGAAAGGAGGATCTGAGAGTTACATCAGAGAACCCATTATAGTTAAAATAAAGCTGTAAATTTAAGTGTCGATTTATGTGACTTTTCAGTTTGTCCTGGCTGTAACCAACTCTTGTTCTGTCATTCCCCAGCAGCTTTATAGGTGGGTGGAAAGTAAAGAACGCATTTTTTTGCAAGTTTCTAATTATAAATTTAGTTACAAATTTGTGTTTAAAAAACACATTTAGTTGAAATGTTGAGAAATTGGGAGACTTTTGTCGTCATGAATTCCTAACACCTGAGGATAGCAGCACCCTTGACTCTACAGGTCTACATACATAACTCATGTGAAGCCACTCAAAGTGCTGCATTGATCATGAATCATTTCATTGTTGCTGTTACAGATTTTGAATACTCAAAAAGTCCCTGGTGTTCCTTCATCTTGGCCCCTCAGAGAGACCTATTTGTGAAAAGACTTCAGGCAGAAGTGACTAGTGAACTGTGCTGAGGTAAGTATACTTCTCCAGCATATTTGAAGTGCAGATGCATGAAACTATAACTTTTTCACAATCTGTTTCTTTGCCTAGGCTTTGAGGTATCATGTATCATCTTCTGATGTGTGGAAAGCACAGAACTGTTAGGACACTTTCATTTTGCCAAATGATGAGCTGAAAGATGGTAAAAGGAATATGAACCCCCTGTTAACTCACACTACCCTGTGGGTAATCAGTCTGGGAGGTGTGGTGCAGAAAGGTAATTTTTCCAGTGAAAAATATTCAAAAATCTGCAGTTTCATAAGTATTTTCAAATTTTCATAAATAAATAGCAGCTGAAACCTCATGCTTTTGGCCTGAAAAGGAACCAGTTTCTAAACACACGAATATATGCTGCCCAAATACCTTTGATCCTTCTATATCACTATTCTGCACAAATAAACTGCTATTAGTTCAGGTCTGCCGTGTAAAACATTGTGACTTCATCAAAGTCAAATATGATGCTCCTCAATGAACTTTCTCAAAGAAAGCAATAGTGTGATAAACAGATATCTTTTATGCAAGCAAACACAACTTAAAAAATGGAATCTAAACATGTTTCAAATCATTTTATAATTTAAGGGTTTCTTTCCCCAATGTCTTTAACACTGCGATAGTTGCAAAGTCAGAGGGTGATGGTGCAAGGCAATTAGTCCTGGTTTTTTGGGTGTTTTTCTTTTGAACACATTTTCCATGACAATGGTAAGCATATGCTTCAAAGGTACATTTTTTAAGGTCTGGAGAGGCCATCTACTTCTTCTATGACTATCTGCTCACCCACTGACCATACTGTTAATCTTCAACACTTATTTTAGTCACAGAAAGCACAGGCATTAGGACTAAAAAACCCAACACTTTAAATCCTTGCAATACTAATTTTGCCGTTGTTCTCAGAGGTTTGTATCTCATTCTGAGCTACAGAAACCCACTGTTGACAAGGTGAAAGACAATCTCACACAGCCTTGATACAGCTAATTATTCTGCCGTCTTTTCAGAGGATATTGACACAAAAACTCATCACAACTACTATTCTTTGCAGAATAATGTAAGACAAATAAAAACAATGTTATGTAACAAGCAGAGATAAGAAATGTCACAAATATAACCTTTCACAAATGTTTACATGTTCAGCTCAAGGGATTCACAGTAAGCTGTAAAACCTGAAACAAATTTCATAATTTTGAAAAGATTAATACAGAGGTGATTATTGAAGTGGGGAAAAACACTGAGGGCAAGGAAGTAGTGTAAAAGTACATACTATTATTCTTAAAGTGTAAATTGAAAAGTGTGTTTACAATTCAAGCTAATCAATAAATTACTTAATTTTGAAAAGCAACAATAGAATCAATGTGCAAATGACAAAATAAATACAAGTAGTTTATTAAGTCAATAAGTCAGGGATCATCTGTAGTATAAACAATTGCCGTTGGCAAATTTTAAACAGAAACTGAGCACTGAAAAGCTAAACTTTCAGGTAACTTGCCACATTAACAAGCCTATGTAAGCTCCAAAAATAGAGGGAGAGAGATTGTTACTATCTGCCTAAGCTAGAGAGTAGGAAACTAGGAGAGAAGCTTATGCTGAACTAGTCAGAAGTAACCATTTCCAACTGAGAGAATTACAAAATATCCAATACATATAAAAATGTGTCTGACCCCAAATTCAAGCGGTTAAAATTCTAAGACACTGGTGCTAAACTGCTTGGCTTGAAATAAATAAATTAAATTCTAGAGAGGAGTGAAACTTGGATCAATTGTTCTAATTTACATCAATTAACTAGTGTTTGGGCCAGAAAGTGTTATTTTATATACCAATGGTGTGTCACTGAGCTAGAAACAAATGTCTTGAATGACTATTGCAACTTAAATTCCAGCTAGTTTCTTGAGTGTCCGAACGATTCTAGACCATAATGATAATTTAAGAGGACAAGCATTAGAGATGAAAGGTTCTGAAAGATGGCAGTGGCCTGTAAAATGCCAGTCATTTTTCAGAAGCAAGTTTTGTTACAGAGAAGAGGTTTCATCCTCTTCCCCTCTCCATCATTTCTGGCAGGATCAGTAACAGAAGAAACTCAAACTTGAAATCTTGTGGTCTTGGTGCCACAGGTCTGCTTGTTCCGGAAGCATCCCACCTTCCTTGCAATAAGAGCAGTAGTAAATAAGAAAACAAACTGTAATATTTTTTCTCAAATTTGAAGTATGGTTGATTTTTATGCAAGTTTTATGCAGTCTGAGCCCCTAGTCCTAGACATTTTTGTGAAAAAGACAAAACAGTGCAAATACCACAATTTTATATGACTCACAACTCTATATTAACCATTGTAGGAGAACAAGAACGGGCTGTAGGCAGTCTCGACCTTGATGGGTTATAGCATGTCTACCTTGAGAAGTTACAGCTCTGCTGAACCAGGTGTTTCTGCTAAAGACCAGAGATCAGCTGACCCTTGGGGAGGTAGTTTATAAGAGAGAGGAGAGGAGAGGAGGGCTACTAAGAGACTACTATGGAGAAAGTAAGCAAGTAGGACTGAAGCAGCTTTAGGTGACTGCAGCCTCCTTTGTAGGTCTGGACTGAGAGTTGGTTTTTGGTTTGCCATCAAATGGTGCCCTGTGTGAGGAAACCATCGCCAAATGAGGACCCCCAACGACTGTGGACCTTAGAGCAGTCTTGTGACCACCGTCAAATGTGTCGGGACTTGGCATGGTTGGGAACATGAAGAGTCGTCACAGTGATGATTTATTGTAGAATCAGTCTCATTTTATTAGAAGGGTGAGACAAGAGAGATGCTGTGAACAGCATCTCTAATATCAAAAGCAGCAACTGTTACAGTAGCAATAGTAGCATTAGCAGCAACGGGGGCAGCTGCAGCAGGTGCAGATACACCAGCAGCAGCAGCCACAAGTGGAAGAGGTAGTAAAAGTAAAAAGTAGTAGTACTTTCTTATTACAAGACCTTATATACCTTTTTAAACCAATAAGCAAATGCTACAAAACATCTTGACGTATTTGCACCAATCATCACTATACATGATTTTGCCACAATGCGTAACTTTTTAACCAATCATCATATTGCTATTAAGACTTATACTGTTACTTTCCAATAAGCTCTAAAGTCTACTGTTAAACTTAGAATTCTTTATTCTCTTACTTAACATAACTCTTTCTTATATAAAATATGTTTTCTACTTACTAAGAATATATTTTTACTTCTATAAAGTATATTTCTCTTAAAACTGTAAAACTACATTTTTGCTTTAAGCTGTAAAAGCTCATTGTTCTAACTCAGGCAGTCTTCGCCAAGGTCTCAAATCGAAACGTGTATCTAACTCTATCTCTTCAAGCACAATGCTGTTTGTGTTCTCTGTCAGCACCAGCAAGCTTTCTGTAACTCCGTTTTCCACAAAATGGTGACCCCGATGTGATGGGATTGTGACTGAGGGCCTCGGAGCAGCCGGCGGTGGAGCCCAGTAAAGCAAGGTAAGTGGAACAAGAGCTTAGAAGCCCAGACGAGAAAGAGATACCTGGCCCAAGAAGGTGAGCAGCTGGGAACATAGATATGGGGACTCAAATAAATGAGGACCACAATGACTGTGGACCTTAGAGCAGTCTTGTGACTACCATCAAATGGTGACCCTGATGTGATTGGGTCGTGACTGCAGATCTGAGAGTATTAGTGGTGGAGCCCAGTCTAGTAGCACAAGGCGGAAAATGAGAGCCTGAAAGTCTGGATGATTTGCGAAAGCAGAAAGAGACACCTGACCCCAGGTGAGCGACTGGGAACATCAATATGGGGACTCAAATGTCAGCAAAGCAAAAATCTGTTTTGAACATTCTGTTGCAAATATTACAGAAAAGAGGTGGCTATTGATTTTTTTGTTATTAGCCCATAGACATGGTTGTGAAAAAAGATTTTGGTGATATATGCTCTATAGATTTAAGATTCTGGTGTGCGTTGTGTTTGGGATTCTAGTGTGTGTTGTATGGATTTAAGATTTTGATGGTATGTGCTGTATAGATTTAAGGTTTTGATTTTGATGTGCTCTGTAGATTTGGAGGATGAATCAAAATTAATTCATAAACACATTTGAGAACTGGTGGAGACTGCAAGGGAAATGCTTGTGCTGTGTTTGCTGTCTTGTCTGTGGAGAGCACTGTGGAAGATGGTGAACACGATATCTGTGGTTGAAAAGTAAAAAGGGGGAATTGTAGAACAAGAATGGGCTGTAGGTAGTCTTGACCTTGATGGGTTACAGCATATCGACCTTGATGAGTTACAGCTGTGTTGAACCAGGTGTTTCTACTGAAAACCAGACATCAGCTGACCCTCAGAGAGGTAGCTTATAAGAGAGAGGAGAGGACCACAGAGCACTACTAAGAAATGACTACTACTGAGAAAGCAAGAAAGCGGGACTGAAGCAGCACGAGGACTACTACAGAGAAAGTAAGCAGGACTGAAGCAGCTTTAGGTGACAGCAGCCTCCTTTGTAGGTCTGGACTGAGAGTTGATTTTTGGTTTGCTGTCAAAACATATTAACAATATATCTGTGTATCATATGTATGTGAGTGAAATGTCCAGGCAATGACAGAAGGATGGACACCAGAGCCTTCAGACTGCACACATTTTAACACCTACTACTAATTAAATCCTGTATCTTCTGCAACTCCCGTATAACCAATTTCTGAGTGGAGATAGGATCCTGAAGAGTGTGATGATTTAGTATCCCTCTTTTTTTAACAATTTTTTTTTTGTGGTCCAGTAGTGCTTGATGAGAAGAGTTAATACTAATACAAATACGTATGTACATCTCAAATAAATGAAGATAATCTCAAGAGACAGTGCCCTGGTGAGTAAAGGGGTGTGATGAGTACCTTCCAGGAGGATAGCTATATCCAGTAAAATGGCAAAATGAGCTAAGGTGGTGGTAAATATGACTGCATATTACCCATTGCTGCTGCCCCTACTGCTGCATAGAAGGAGTGACTTGGGTTCCATGGAGGGGCTGAAAGGAGAGAAAAAAGTCAGTACAGAAGGGAAATGCACACAGGAAAAAAGGATTCCTATGTAATCAATCACATATCTGACATTACATGCAGTTTTTCTGCAAGGGAGTAAACTGAAGCTTTGTCAAAGAACTCAATGCCAGCAGCATCAGTCTTCAAAATGCAGTAAATTCCTTCATAAGTGCTGTCAAGAAAGGTCAGGAACATGCTGATGTTATAGGAAAGCCTGGATTATTTGCTTCTGTGCTTGAACAGATGTAAATAGAAGCAGCTACAGCAAAGATATTCTATAATTAGGTTTCATGCTGGTTTGAAAGTTGCTTGTTATAGATCTTTTAATAGTAGATAATGCCACAGTTTGAAGCTGTTCATTTGAATTTTCTGCTACTTTAATGAAAAAATTATTATTTCCAAGTTGTGTGGGTTTTGTCATGTCATCATTTTTGTGCCAGGCAATGGGAACGCCTCTTTTGACTCTTCTTTTTTTTTTTTTTTGTAATGATGAGGCTTTTCTTAAAGATTTTTGTTTGCAAGACAAATATATTTGTACTGTCTGATTTGAAAATTTCTATCCAAATCTGTGGCAATTCTACAGTTAGGAATTTTTCCCTGTCACCTTTTAACAGGTGGCAAGGAACTTCAGACTAGCAAAGACTTGTAGATTTCTGGATTGTTCCCTCACACAGCTTGGATGGACAGTTTAGTAAACAAGTGAAGTAGCAAATCAGTATGCTACTGAAGCTAGGTATCAAAAAGACTAAACTAGGATTTGTATTTACTAAGAATCATTGAGACAATGGAGTCTGCCTGAAATATAAAGCTGTATCTTCAGGTCTAAACAAAGAGAACATGTATAGAGTATCAGCTGTCCCTGAGTCTCTATACACAGGATGCTGGCTTGTAGGTCTATCAACAAGAATCTTGAGCCTGAGATATCCAGGAAAAATACTGTCACCTGCTTTTTGGTCCTGTGATTTTTCAAGGACTTTGAAAACAAGTCTAAAATCCAAAATTATTACATCATCTCTCACTCTGAAAAGACTGAAATGCTGGAACAGGAGGGAGGCATAGTTTGGAAATATACTTCCTTCAGTCAAAAGTAGAAAAATTTCCAGTAGACCATTAGAGACTTCAAATGCTAGAGAAATTGTGCTAGATTTCACTGAGATCTAACAAATTAACTTAATTTTTAAATTTCTATGTAACAATATGGGAAGATCAAATAACATCTAAATGGAAAATTAGGGAAAAGGCAAAATGAATTCCAGATCAGACACCTCTTTACTCACAGAGAAAAAAATATTCTTTTTTGTTGTTTGTTTGTTTCTTCTCCTTCTTGCTTACTTGCATGGAGAATATATGCAGTGAAACCACATTCCTGAGCTTCTTCCTGTTCCACCCCTCACTCCAAAACATCTTTTTCACCTTCACAGAAGGACAGAACTTGTCCTAGGAAGGAACAAAGAACAAAGAAATGGGAGAAATCTTATCAGTTTTAATTGAATGCAGATATTATTCCTGCAGTTTCTGCCAGTTGGTAGTTGGCTCCAGCACCACCTTCCACCTACATTCCTTAATTTGGTCATATAGTGAAACAAATATGATTTTAAAAAAGTCTATGATTTGCTTATGGATTTTTTAATATAAATTTATCATAATTCCCTGACCAGTTGTTCCTGCATTGCAGCCTTGTTTCCCTTCCTTCTCACAAGTTCTTCATTTATTTCCTACAACATGGAAAGCTACTTTGTAATGTAAACCATGGAAAATGTGTATTTTGATTCCCATGAGTTAATTTAGTCCCTTATATAATTTTCCTTCTCGTACTTAATTTACCATATATTTATTTGAAAATATTTTTGGATAGCCTTGACTGCACATTTTCTGCTGAGCAATATTCACCTATTATTCAGGTAGCCAGCACCCTGTTCCTTTCACAAGCAGAAGACACTATTTGAGTGTACACTTTGAGTGCTGAAGAGCTGAGAGCAGGTTTTCTCTGAAAAACTTGATTAATAAGATGCCTGTTTGGTCCTCTGTAGGACACAAGTTCTTGGTAGCTGTCAGAACCAGGATAATACAGCTTGGATATTAGAACTCTTACACCTCTAATCATTGTGGCAGTAAGAATCATATATCTTCTGTCTCGCAAGGTGTACGTCTGACACATATTGATGTTTCAAGGTTAATGTCCTGTATTGTTTAAAGCTGAATCTCTACCGACACTCTGAGGGTACCAAATCTGTACCTTGTAGAATATAAGGAATGCTTAAAACTCTTTTGAAAGTTCTTGGCTAACAAATCTTATTTATTATGTTAGTCATAGACCTGACTGACTCACAGGCAGCCTTCTATTTGCATTACATATTTCTTATCCCTGTCATATTGAAATCCACTTTGAAGTGAAAGCTGTTTATTCATCTTAAAAGTTGCTGAGGCTGTCATAAGCATGGATAAGATGACAAGTGCTATTTTTTAGCCCAAAAGTAGCAAAAGCTCAGGACTCAGAGGCAGCTCAGGTTGTGGTTTTAATCCAGCTTTCCCTTTTTCAGCTTTATTTGTTTGTACGTTTGCAACTGCACTAGGTGCACCAGCACTGAAGTGCACAAGTCATTCTCTGCATTGATACACTGTTAGCTGTCTTTTTAACTACATTATGGATTCATCCAGGATGACAGCCCAGGTTCAGGTACAAAAAATCTATTTCCATTCATCATCTGGTTGAACTAGCTACTCTTTGATTACTCTTGAGAATTTCAGAAGGTCATCTAACTTTAAAAAAATTAATTCAACTTTTTACATACTTGGGAAACATCCTGAGTTGGAGTCAGGATCTCCATGGGCCCCAAATACTAGTTTCAGAGCTTACTGGCCCTTTACTCAGTAATACAGCTTACAGAAAAAGGCAACACTGAAGGACTCATGAGTCAGTTCCTGGACTCCTGCAGTTTATAACCCAATGTTAAGGTAAAAAAGGGGATATTGATTTCCCTCCAGGCTAATACACTGGAGTATAGGCAAAAGAAGTTCAGTGATGTCTATGTATCAAGTCAGCTATCCCTGCTAAGGGAGCAGCAGCCTTCAGTACAGAAACAAATAAACAGATAGCTTCTCCATAATGCAAGAAGCATAATATACTTAAACAGCTAGAAATTTTGTCATGTCACATTCATGTCATCCGTTCCTTATGTGTATGTAATTATATATGTTTTAATCATTAAGATGGACAGATGTCTCTTTAGTCCAGATGGTACTATTGTGCCACCTAAGTTGCTGAGATGTATCTAATTTTCTTCCAGCTGGTGCCTTAGTGTACACTTGAACAATTTCAAGGACTTGCACAGACATACAGGAGTAAAGTAAAATCAAGAATGTAAGCAAACAAACAAAAAAATTTGGAATTCATAGAAATATTTCCATGGCTTAAAATGCCTCTGATAGCTGTATTTTTTATTACAAAGACAAAATGGTGAAGCATATGATGTATGTGAACAAACTTGAATGAGTTGTACACAAAAACACACGTGAAAATGTTCTGTGAGACAAGCAGTGAATGCAAGATCTCCAAGAAAAGCTCATCTGTTAATGCCAAGGTGCCATATGAGAATGTGTGAAAAATAAAACTTCAGTGTCTGGGGAACTTCATTCTGTAAAATCCACTGAACACAAATCTTTGCTTAGACTTCTAGGCAATATTTGTTTTAAAACACATGCTGTGCTGCAGTTTTTGATATATTAAAAGGAAAAAGTTCATTTCTCATAAGAACTGCACACCTCTTCCAAAGTGCACTTCAAGAAATTTCAGTTTTTAAGATTCTTATGTTATTTGAGTTATATAAGTGTCTAAGTTTGAGCTGGGAAAGAGTTAATTTTCTTTTTAGTAGCTGGTACAAATTTTAATTCATTATGAGAATGAATGTTGATAAGATGCTGATGTTTGGTTGTTGCTAAGCAGTGCTTACCCCCAGTCAAGCACTTTTCAGTGTCCCAGGCTCTGCCAGGGAGGAAGTGCACAAGAAGCTGTGAGGGAGCACGGCCAGGACAGCTGACCTGGACTGGCCGAGGGGATATTCCATACCATGCAATGTCATGCTCAGGACATAAATGGGGGGAATTTCCCAGGAGCTGCCAATGGCAGCTCAGGATGAGCTGGGCATTGGTCAGCAAGTGGTGAGTATATTTATTGAACACTGATTTTCTTCCTTGGGATTTATTCCTGTCTCTCTCTCTCCTTTTCATTATGATTATGATGATGATAGTGATGATAATTATTATCATTATTATTATATTTTACTTTATTTCAGTTATAAAACTGTTCTTATTTCAACCCACAGTTTTTAACTTTTTTTCTGATTCTCCTTTCCATCCCACCAGGAAGTGGGAGAGCAAATGAGAGACTGGTATTTAGTTTCCAGCTGGGGCTAAACTCATAAAATAAAGGAGAATTAATTGACTTTATGAAAAATAGAACATGATTTTGCGACTCTATTTAGGTCTTTTTTTAGAAGAAGCAAGCATTAGTAAGTGTTCAGCATGAGTCATACTCTATGATACAGATATTGTCTTACATTCCTGTGTGTCACCTGCCTGCGTTGCTGGAGTTGCCATGCTCCCTTGCACTGGCATCTATAGAGTTTTATTTTAAAGGATTTTTTCAACAAATCTCATGTTCTATAATGGAACCATACACACACCTGCATGTCCATATGGGTGTCTATGCATTTCCATTAGATAAAACACACGCCAGCTTGCTTCTTCACCTCTGGAGAAGCAGTATAGGTATACTCACTCAGAGGTCATAGTCTACTTGTGTACATCTGGAAGAAAATCTTGTTACTTATTTTAATAAA
Source organism: Edolisoma coerulescens (assembly GCA_013397115.1). Classification (NCBI taxonomy): domain Eukaryota; kingdom Metazoa; phylum Chordata; class Aves; order Passeriformes; family Campephagidae; genus Edolisoma; species Edolisoma coerulescens. The sequence continues at coordinate 17,541 of VWZW01007554.1, forward strand.
TCTTTAGCAAAATAGTCATTATGAACAATCTCCTTTGCTATTTCCAGGTTGCTGCATTAGCGCATTACAAGTGACTGCCTTTAGATTACCGTTGTGTATATGCCACTGAAATTAGAAGTATGATAGATTTATCTCACACTCAGGTAGCTGAAACTTCTGTAGAAAAATTATACCTTGGAGAAGATTCTGAAAGACACTTTTCCCCCAGTATGTTATATCACGCAGAAGCTCATACTATTAAGTGGTATTCATCGTTACTTCATACACTTGGTGAAGCAGACTGCTCGGTTCAGGCAGATTAATCAGACTTGTTACCCAGAATAGAATTATCCAAAAATATTTTGTATAATAAGATTAAAAATTGTAATCCACAGCTGGTGCAGAGGCGTGCTGACAGTGAGCCCAGTCACTCCATGGGGCTGCAAGACCCGGTGTGATAACAGTGATAAAGCAGAAAAGGACACAGTGCTCTAAATCTTGTCAGCCAAGGGGAACACACTATTGATATGGGTCTAAGGGGAATCTAAGGATTTATTGTTATTCCAATTTATGTTTTAGAACAACTTAGAAGTCCAAATTGTGTAATTATAACACTCATAGTCCAAACTGACACAGAATAATAATATTAATAATATTATGTGTTAATAATACAGGTAAATTTATTACACAAAACTACTGTTCTACTGAAACCTATATTGGGGTTCCTGATGACCCCTTGAATCCTAAGGATGAAAATTTAATTTTCCAGGAAAAGACAATGTGGCATGGGGGTCATTGGCATTGTGCTGTCTTTGGAGGAAGGGCTATCATGCTCATGAAGAGAGTTTCTTCCTCCTCCTTCCCAGGAGAAGCGTGAGATCAATGATGCATTTCCCCTAAAAGCTGGATACAAGTGTTATTATTTGCCTTTATTTTTTTTTGAAATGCATTGTGTTCTTTTCGTTGTTTCACAGCTGAAGTTTGAAAGATGCCCTTCAGCATCCCCCAGCCCTATTACCCAGGGGGTCTGTTGTTTTTTGCACAGTGGTCCCCTGGGACTCTTGGAGCTTTACCACACACAGTTCCCATTGCTGAAGCTAAAACAGGTCAGGCAGCAGTTACTGACTGCTAAACCAAGCTACAACCAGCTCACTCTAAGACAAGAGCAGACTGGTGCTAAGGTTCTGCACTGCCTTTCCACAGTAGTGGAACAAATTTAATCTGCTATCCAGCCCACAGACTGTTCTCTTTTCAAAGAAAAATTCTGCCCATTCAATTAAATACTGATATTACAGGCCAGGGAGACCTTGAGCAATTCAAGGATGATTACAGGGCTCTTCAGGGTTAAGACAGAGAGCAGAGGGAGTCAGAAGTGGTCTCCTCAACTCTGCCAGTGACTGGGAAAGAGATAGATGTCCATGGGCACATCCTGCAAGCTAACATCTAGATGGGTAACTCTTGTTGCAGGCAGACCCCTGTCTTTCAGGACTACATGACCCTCCAGTAAAAAAGACAGTGGAAACAGACAATAAATGTTCTCTTTACATTGACCTTGAATATCAAGTTCTGTCCTCAAGCCTCTCAGACCTTTAGTGACAGGGTGTGGGGGAAATGAAGTATTAACAGCAGCAGAGGAATATCAAAGATAGTAACCACTCAAGTCAATTTGACATACTGAAGCTGACACTGGAAGGGATTTACCTGTGATTGCTAAGGGATGTCTTAATGAGAGGCCACTCCCTGTTATCTTCTCACAGGTTACAATGATCAAGAAGTTCCCTATTGCTGGGGAAATAGAAAAAAAGTCATTTACATAATGGAGAACACAAGAGGGAAGATCCAGGGAACTAAAAGCCAATTAAACCTCAATCAGAAAAAGCATACCTCATCACGAGGAGGTGTCTACAATGATAGAGGCTTGATGAGTCAAATGACCCACTCACTGGGAATGTGGAGATTGATAAGAGAAATGTTTGATATAGTTTGCTGCTTGATGCACTTAGAAAAACAGAGCACACAGCTGGGCACATTTAGTCTCCCTTTTAAAAGGCAGTTTGCCTAGACAGTAATTTGTGTGATGTATAGCACACTTCATTTTTGACAGAACTGCTGCTGTCATGGGGTTGTTACCTGCAGAAACACAGTAAATATTTCTAAATCCCAAATAAACCTAGTTTTTGAGCTGTCAGTCTCACTTAAGTAAGTCTCAGATGGGCAGCAGAATGGCAGGCTTAGATGTCCCAAGACACAGCCAGGTTGCAATCATTTAAATCCTTGCTATATCCTAGTGTTGGTGTCACAGTCTAAAGAACAAAGAAGGAATACGAGAGAGATTCGACATACTAGTTTTTTCAACAGCAGATTATCATTTCCTATTTGTTTTCCCATTAGGAAATGAAAGGGAGAGAAAATAAAACTGATATTAGCCACACTGACTGAGCTTTTCAGTTCTTGTTTCTTCCTAGAAAGAAGTCTGTGGATCTTGGTGAACCAAACTGCAGAGGAGGATTGATTGCAGTTTATGAGGGATAAGGTTGTCTGAAGGGAACGTATCTATTTGTGTCTCCCCACCTCCCTGCTGCTCATGTTGCCTTTCTTTTTCTATGAATGCTTAAACTTAAATGTTGCAGAAAGGTTCCTCACATAATGTCATTAGTGAAGTCAGAGGAAGTCTGTGTTCTTATAACTCCCAGTCCTGTGCTTTAAACAAACTTCGATCTACTGTATCACTTTATAATCTGATTTATAAACATTTTTATAGCTCTGAAAATGCCTAGCCCTAAGAATGATTTCTAAAAAGACAAATTGCATAATGATAGGGTACACATATAAATATTGTGTCCCTGGTTTAAATTTCACAAAACAAATACATTAAAGCAAGTTCTGGCAGGCAACCTAAGGCTTTGAAGTATCTGAATTGTTTCAGTGTGGTTCTTTTTGTAAGGAACACTTATTTCCCCAGATGACTAGAGAACATTTTATAGAAAAAGAATGTTAAGTATTTAACTTGCTAAGTTTAAAATAGCTCCAATCAGTGAGCTATTTATTACTTCAAATATTTTCTGGAAGGAAAAAGAATAAGGCTAAAACTTACTGCTGCACTTAACAGTATTTAAAATAAATTATGGTGTGATAAGACCTTTCTACATTCACACTTTTGAAGGTGTCCGAGAAGGCATTCCTCTGTTTTTTCACTAAGGCTGCATTTTAATCAAACCAAGCCTGTGGTTCTCTTTAAATAATATATATGCAAATATGTAGAAATGTCACTTATCAGATCACTATGTACACAGATTAAACTTTCCATTTGGATCTAATTTTAGCCACTTTGCAAATAATCTGAATGCAAATAATACAGAACATCAATTAGTAAATTGTAATGTTTTACTCCGTATCAACCATTTCTCTTGTGTAGGATTTCAATGGCAAACAATTAATAGTGCCTTGTACTGAATGAGCCCAGTATTTTTTTAAATTATTATTATTGGGATTTATTATTATTATTATTATTATTATTAAGACATTAACCATGGTCATAGTCAAAAAAGTGTTTTAATTATTGCATAATTCTGAAATTTTATGGGACAGAAAATAAGTACATTCATTATTAAGATAGAAAATGCATTTTTACTCAATGATAATTAAAAAGAAATTTATATGGCAAGTTGTTTTTTTTAATTCTTTTTTTTAATTTATTTTTTGCATGTTTGTGTTATCAATATAACTGAACAATGTAAAGCTATGGGCACAACAATAAAGCACGTGAAGGTCTAAGTGGGATTATTTACACCAAGTACAAAATTGAATCTTTCAGCTAACTTACTCTGGTCATACCAGGAAGTGGACATGGCCAGGAATTATTTTCTGAAGACACACAATACTAAGTTCCTGTAAGGGAGAGAAAAGTACCATCAGCTTTGAATAATATTGTGGCAAAGACTACAAGAGATAGAAAATCGCTGAATCATGAATTGAAATTTCTGATTTTATTTCTTCATTCTCTGGAAAAAGAAACAAGTAATGTAGAGTCCTGCCCAATATCAAGGCAGGAATGGACCTACAATTAATATGTTTTTACAAATTTGTTACAAAATGTCCCTGTTAAAATCTTAAATGGCAGGCATTTTGGGATGTATAAGGAGTTCAGCACTAAAGAAGTAATTTTTCTGATAATCGAGAGAATTTTCAGCTGAGAAATGGATGTAAACTTTTGTTATGGCTGTTATGTTAAATTATCTTAATCCAAGAGCAAAAAATGTTTCCAAAAAATAATGAGCCTTTTTCTCTGTGAACACTGAAAGCCCTCATTTCAAGCATTTTCATGTTTTTCTGTTCTTTTCCTATATTATGCATTTTGGTTTTCTATATTTATTTATTTATTTATTTATTATAATGCAGAAGGCAATTGTTTGGCTCTAATGTATCTCTTGAATATTGTCTTTACTCATTGGGTTTACCTCCTCCTTCTGCCATAACCAACCTAACTAGACAATCAAAGCAGTGAAATGTCCTATGGCCTATTGAATTAGAGACTCTCTTTCCAGACTTTCAAACTGGGGACTTGGTACCAGGCATACCCCCTCCTCTAGTGGTATCTTAGCTAGGACAGTCTGTATTTTGTGAATTATAGAATATCACACACACACACAAATTTGTAAGCTAACAAGTAGCCAAATGATGCCCAGAGTGTATATTTTCTATTCAGAAGCATTTCATACTGTCCTTACTGCTCATGTACAGGATAGTGGCTACTATGTATCAACAGAGACCAACATTTCCATGAGGCTGATGACAGAATCAGAATTCCCTGTATCTGTCCTTGTAAGGACGACCCTTTACTGGATTGTCATGCAGTCAATTTACTGCCTATGCAAGGATAAGGAATAAAATCTGTAACTAGCATACTATTCACCTAGTCTAAAATGACAGACATTGTGTACTGAAGTATCTCTCCCTTTCAGTAGATTACAATGAATTTTGAAATTATTAACTCAAATTTTGCAGACATCTGTAACAATGTCAGGTGAATATTCTAATCAGAGTTTATTATTCACATAATAAAGTCTCATCTTGGAAAACCTGCCACTGAGTCTCTATGTATTGCTATTTCTCCCAGGAATTCTCTGTCAAGCTGACCTCTCTTTCCATGTGGTCCCAAACAGCTCTCCATATCATGCCCAAAACCAACAAGGGTGGTGGGAGTCACAGGCTCTTAACTCCTGTCCTCCCAGCCAGGGCAACGCCTCCCCTTACTTCAGTTCAGATCCGCAGCTGCCTGATCATCTGGACTAGGTGCTGCAAATCCCGACTTTGGTGGGACTTATTCCAAGTAATACCCAAAGCAGTGCATATGCCTAGCCTTTTGGAAGGCATTAAATGCTAATCTAAAGAAGCTGAATTCATGCATTAACACAGCTCATGATATGCACGTCTCTGTCACGCACTTAGAAGGAGCGACTGCATAAGGATATGACAAACCATCCACATACAGTGTGTTTGCTCTTATCTGTGCAGACAGAGGGGAGAGGTTTTCAAAGCGTTTCTGCTGCATTACATTTCTTAAGAAATGCACATACTGTTACGTTTTTTACAGCATTTGAAATTTTCCATTCAGCCTAGAGACATGCTTACTAGTTCAGTTAAACCCCCGGTCTTTCCAAACATGCAGGGAATGGACCACCCTGCAGGTAGCTCTCATGTATTTGTTCTGAAACCAGCTGTGACAAGCTTTAGATCCTGAATGTACATTTATCCTGACAGCTGTCCTAAGGTGTTCAAGTGTGTAGATATGCTCTAATATCTGTTTCTTAACAGCACATCATGTGGTAAGTAGTAGTCAGCAAATCCTTCTCCTCCACAGTCCAGATCTTGGTTATTGTCATTCACTTACAGTTTAAACTGTTACATATTTGATTGTAATATACACCAGATGTATCTCACAGGTGAATCTATTTTATTTGAGATAAACCAAATACGTCAAAGTCCCACATCACAACCTTTACTTTGCCTCAGCAAATAAAATATCCAGGACACAAAAGCCTTGAGCTTTCACTTTTTTGATGTATGAAGGGGAAGACCTTCTTAGAAACAGAGGGATTTGTTGGGGCTTTTTGATAATCCCAAAATCTCTACTAGGACAACTAGTTTTTAACACTGCGATTTCTCACTTGTAGAAAAATAACTTGCACTTCATTCTGCAAATCTCTGTTTGTTTCCAAGATGATACCTTTGTTTATTCAGCAATCATGCTCTATGGTAAACTCCTGACTGAAATTGATACAATCCAAAATTGCAAAATATCTATTGGCTGCTTGCTCCCATGTGTTCTTTCTGTGAGCAGCAAGCACAATAAACATGCCAAACCTTTCATTTGGAGTCAAATGTAAGTAAACAAACAGAGGAACTAAACAGAAAGGAAAACAGCATAAGGACAATTTGAAGAGCTAGAAAATTACAAAATCTGACTTCATTTTTCAGTGTTTCAAAGGAAAAGGCAAGCCTGCTGGACCACTTGCTTGTGTAAACTCCATGATTTTGGGTAGCATTAAATACTTTCCCCTTCTGTGATAAAAGGGTATGTGTTGACTGTGCTCTTAGGAAGTGCACTTCTAATGCAGAACATTAAAGATCTTGGCTGCTCTACATTTTTCTTATTAATCTAGCAGAGAAAGAAAAGAAAATCTACCTCTGAAGTGCACTGCAGCAACTGCTTTGAGATATTTGGGAGCTGTCTCTAATGTCGCTGCCCTTATATTTACAGCAGAAATTTCCTGTATTTATATTAACCAGACCTAGATTTCTTAACATTTAGCCTAATCAAAGTTATGTACTGAATATCTTGTGCATGCAACCAAACTGTTCAATGCATAGCTAATAATGCTTTCTATAAAATAGTGACAGGAAGCTAAATTTAGAGAAATGTTCCCCAGGTTCCTTTCTCTGACCACTATTTAAAATACTTACTCAACTAATGGTTGGGGGTTGTTAGTGTCGGGGGTTTTTTAATATAATAAAAATTGGCATTGTCCTATATAGCATATATATATGGGAAAAATTATGTATGTTAGTGCTTTGGGCTTTTATCTTGATGACAACTAAAAATCTATGGAATAGGACCAGTTTTCAGTTAAAAAGCTGCTGACAAACTAGTTAATGACAGTATTACAAGATAACAAGTGGTTGAAGAGATGTCTGTTTCAGACTTAAATATTTTTTGAGAATTTTTCTCTTCTCTTTTTCAACACATCTGAAGAAATTGGATGACTGAAAAGAATAATTAGTTTTACTTAAGCAGAGCGGGAATCATACACTGATTTAAGGAAAAAACGTGGAAAAGGGAATTATAAATAGACTGGAGTTAAAATATTCCTTTTTTCTTTGTAATGAGCTTTCATTGAGTTGACTTCAAGAACTTTATGTTGAGTTTTGTCGTGGTGCTCTAGAAAGCTTTATTTAGGATATTGAGTAATCATTTACCGTGCTCAATGGTGTGAGGAATGAACATGCTAACCTTAGTGAGTCACTGTGATCTCCTGACGTTAAAGAAGTAAAGGCCACATGGGCAAGAATCTCTGAAGGAACAGATGTAGATACAGAGGGTAATTCCTTCACTGCTAAGACAAAACTCAGGGCATCATGCTGAGATGAAACCCATGGGCTTTCTTTCCATTTGATCCTCTCCATCCTGCTCCTTCCTTGGGAAATGAATGACGTGATATGGACTTCAAAATGTTTTCTAGATATTTGTTCTGAATAAATTTGATGCCACAGGTTCATATAATACCCACTTTTCTGATGCGGCCTCCTAAAAGCGTTCAGATGCTAAGGTACATTTATGTAAGCATGAGATCAGCAAAATTAGGAAACAATTTGAGAAATCATTGGGGAAACTACACTTTTGTAAATAGTGCAAGAGAAATAAAGTGTCTAACTTACATTAGATGTGTTTCCCTACATATTTCATGGATGTATGACACAAACATAATTTCTTTTCACACCTTCCATTTCCATTGAAAGAGCTTCAGACACTTGAACTGAAATCCATAAGCTCTTTAAGTATTGTTTCTAATAAGGGCAGTTCAGGGGAGGAAGTTACTAGCTTGATCTGAAGTTTGTATCTGTCTAAATCCATGTCATCAAGAAGTGACCCAAAAACCAGCAGATTACTGCCTGTCTCCAAGGAAGAAAAAAAAAGTTGATTCCTTCAAGAGAAAAAAAAAAAAGAGGTGATTGAATTAAACATATCAAAACTATATCAATTAGGAAATGATATTTTTCATTTCCACTACTGTTATGATATTTGATAGTGATAGTAGTGGTTAGGCACCAGTCTCAAAATAGCTCAGAAGAAAAACTTCTGGACATGAAGTCTAACATTTATCATAAAAAACCCCAACTTCCATATTAAATTGGTTTATTTATCCATCACGATAAACACTTGTTGCCAATGAGATGTGCATCTTGATGTTTCTTATTCATCTCTCTGAAAAGAATTTCAAGAGTCAAAAATATGGCATTTCTGTAGAGAGAAGGAACAAATATTTTGTTGGGATTAAGAGTTTCCAAACTTTGCAGAAAGAAATGAAAAGCAAATTTCTTTTAGCCTTTAAAGAATTAGTTAGCATTGAGGAATAAGCTCAGTGATCCAGAAAACAGTTGGAGGAAATAGTCTGGGAGAAATTTTTATACAATCCATCATCCAAGAGTCTTATCTTTCTTCCTGGTAAAATAAAACACATGATTTTTGTTTTCTGGTGTTTTGCAAGCAATATGTCACCTATAGTCAGAGGTTTAAATCTATCTTGCTAGTATTAAACTGAAAAGAATTAATTTCATTTCTTAATTGCCCCTTTAATCAAGATCATAGAGGCATTCCTTGAAGAAAGAAAATAATTTATTACCTAAAAAAGGGAAACACTTTTATTCAATCTCTTAGAGTCAGAGTAGAAACAAAATCAAGCTAATTTATAGAGGGCAGAGAGACACTTTTGCTTTTACATTTCATTGTTTTAGATTGTGGGGAAGACCCAAAAAAAGATTTATACAACCTGTTGTTTGAGTCCCTTTCAGAATCATAAGTAATATATCTAAATTTTTTTTCTGAGAAATGGATTTATGACCTGAAGCCTACAGCAATCAGGATTTAAAAAAAAAAAAAAAAGGTGATTTTTGAAATCTTGTATTTTTCTTCTATTTATAATTGTCTATCTGTGTCCCTGAGCTAGGTACAAATTTTTGTTTGGGATTCAGAGACAGAAGCCTCATCCTAGACTTACATCCTTAAATCATCCATTTGGAAAAATGGTAATCTCATTATAATTTCCCAGTTTGCATCCTTGGTGTGTCTTGCCATGTACCCTTGAACACAAAGATTAGTGTGGTTGGGAGACATTCTGGAAAATACCACTTTGAAATCATCAGGCTGAAGTACACCCCATGTCTTGAGGAATTCCTAGTCCATCATCATAAAACATGAGGATCTGGCAGTGGATTTTTCAATGAAAGTGGTCATGTTGCTCTCTCTTGGGGGAATAATTGAAGTGTTCTCAATGTCTCTTGAGCAGAATTTGAGTACACCTGCTAGAGCTGAGAAGAAGCAGGCATAAGGTTGCTTAACCTGTGAATCCTAAACTATTTGAGGGGAAAAGATTCTTCAGCTCCAACAAAAAAACAGAAATTCTGAGCTTAAAAAAGGAAGTAACAGAAAAAATTCCTTTGGTAAATATGTAACTGCCTTTTGAATTTTTGTTGCCTGGATAAAGATGCAGGACAAGGGCAAGTTTAAACAATAATCTTTTAGTTGTAGTATCTTTTTTAGAGCTTTCCTAGGGATACTCTTGATGCTCAGAACCTGGAATGGTCGGACCTGACGACATGCTGGGTGATCTGGCTTCTTAGCAAGACTGGAACACACCTTAAAGAAGGCCAGTAAGAAAAATGGACATCTTGAAATCTTGTGGTCTGTCTTGGGAGGTTCATCCAAGTTGTGTGCACAATGTTTGAAGGGGAGGAGGAGAGGAGAGAAAAGCAGAAACACTGCATAATCCCTCCCTCAAACACTTCTGCAGCATATAGACCTCAAACATGTTATGTTGCAATGCAATCAGCTTGAAAATTCTCAGTATCCCACCTGCCAAACAGGCAAAAGACTAAAATACAGTTTTAGTGGACTGCACACTACTAAATAGCAAATAGTTTGCTATCAGAATATTAGCAAAATGGACTCTCATAAAAGTAATAGGGCATATTCTGTCAGAAGGAATTGTTTCATTGAAAAGTTTCTTACCAGTTTCAGTGGCTCCTTAACTCTGTAACTCAGTACCTCTCCTATGAAGACAGGCTGATAGAACTGGGGTTATTCAGCCTGGAGAAGAGAAAGCTTTGCAGAAACGTTATGACACCTTTCAGTACCTAAAGAGAGTCTACAGAAAGCTGGAGAGGGACTTTATACAAGGGCATTTAGTGATAGGACAAGGGAGAGTGGCTTTAAACAGAAAAAGGACAGGTTTAGATTAGATATGAGGAAGAGATTATTCACTTAGAGGCTGGTGAGGCACTGGCACAAGTTGCCCAAAGAATTTGCATTCCCTGGAATACTGCCCTGGAAGCAGTCAAGGCCAGGTTGGATGGGGTTGTGAGCAGCATGGTTTAGTGGGTGGTATCCCCACCCATGGCATGGGGGTTGGAACAAGATGATCTTTAAGGCCCCTTCCAACCCAAACCATTCTAAAATATTCTGATTTCAGAGATGGAGTTGACCCTCAACATTCAATATATTACATTCAAATAATTAAAATCTTACACTGTATGTAATGGCTAGTCCATAAATTCAAGCATAGCATTCAGCTGTTTTACCATATATATTACTTCTATTTTATAATCCCTTATGAGACAGAATTTCTAATTAAAAGCACCTCATTCATATTTCTCTTACAATGACAAAGGCTTTTACTACTATAAAATAAGCTTCATGTTACTTTCTTGTTAATATGATCTGGGTACTGCCAGATGAGAAACAAATATACAGAATATGAAAACAGCAGTATTAAAATATTAAAGAAAGAATCTCATCCTAAACTGACAGCACTTTTATTCTCCTTTGACTCTCTTTTGGTTTGTGGAGAAAAATATGGGAAAATATATAAAGCTACAAACATAAGTTTCAGGGGATTTTTTATTTCTTCCAAATCTTTTGCACTGACAAGAAGATTAAAGATCATGTATGACTGTATCAGTAGAATTCATATTACACAGGTGTAGACTGTCACTTTTCTTAAATAAGAGGCAGCATATACCTCCACTTTTCTCAGGAGCAGTATAAGTAATAGAAGTTATCTGTTATTGCCTTGTTCCAGAAGAAGATTACTCCACTTATGCACCCACTTATATCAATGCAGTGATGTACAATATGCTGCATTTTTCAACTCTTCTCAATTTACTACCTGCACATCTATATGGGAAAAACAGTAATTCATGGGAGTTTGTTCCATTTTTGAAAAAGAATATAGACATGGAGGTGTCTTGCATTTCCTCTGTATTGTTTATATTGAGAACAAGGAAGGCGATAAAAACGCTGAAAAATTTATTTGTGGACACTCATCCGTACCTGAAGCAGAAAATGAGAATGATTCAGAGAATTTAAACTGTATATTTTACTTCTGTTTTCATTGATGATACATTTTTCAGACTCCTGCTTCCCATCTGGTATGGATCCCAGTCTTATAAATTGCTTTCAACTATGTGGTGAGGTCCCAGTATTAGCTACAATTTATGGAATAGAATACATCCTCCTCTGTTTCTGACACAGAACAGAATTATACTTCATTTCATGTTTCATTTTAATGAATTCTTCATTAATTCTTCGTTATTTCATTTTTAGAACAGTATAATAATTTCTCTCTTTAATTCAATTAAGTTCCTTTGAATAATTTATTCATATATGTGTAAGTAGATACAGTTCTGAGACTTACTGAAGTCACTAAGAATACTGGCCCATTTTCATCGTGTCCTTTTTTTTTTTAATTTTTTAAATTTCAGTTTTGCAGCCACAGGGCGACATTTCATAATATGAAATTTCTTCTTTCATTTAATTTATTCTTCATTTTATCATATTTCCTCACATGATAGAGTTGCTTCATTTTAAGAATGTACCAATTTCACTACAGGATTTGATTTGCCCATGATGAAAGACAGGCTTGTAGTCACAGAATCACAGAATTTTCTGGAAGGAACCCACAAGGATCATCAAGTCAAACACTTACGTGAATAGCCCATACAGGCATCAAACCCACATCCTTGGCATTAGTACAACAATAGAGTTGAACTACATGTATAAAATAGTACATAATAGCACCCTTTCCTTTAAATCTTATTTAATTATTCTAGACTACTTAGAATATCATTTAATGCTATTAAGTTCTTTAAAAATAGAAAAAACATCCTCTAGTTAATTTTCTGTTTCTGTAAAAGAATTTTATAATTTTATATTCTAGTTATTGAAACAAAAAGACTTTTATATGCTGTTTATATTAAAAAACAAGTTCAACCATGAGTAATTCCTAACTGATACAAGAAGAACATGATGTTCCTTTTCAGCTGTACAGAAACAATTAAATAATCATTCTAGTACAAACAATCTACATGATTACCAGAACAATTGTAAACCATAATAACAATAAGCCATTATTTATGAATGTTAAATGTTTTCTATAAATCGTCATAAATTTATGAGACAAAGATTTCTTCACTTAGACAGTGGGAATACGATAATAAAGCATATAGAAGGACATGCCAAAAAAAGTCAAGCACCTTTCTGTATGACTAATTATACAGGACATAGATATGACCAGTCAAGTGAAAGTGCATAGGATCATGTGCGTGTAGCAGAAATTACGAAAGAGAAGAAGGAGGGAGAATATCTATAATTCTTTCTAATCACTGTGTTTATGTTGTGAAAGTCACAAGCATCTTATATTTCTGCATTTCTTAAGGAATTAATAACCAGTTGGTATTAAAGTGCCTCATATTTTCCTCAGATCATTAAGTGTTTCCATCATTTATTATTCTTCAGAAAATGCACCTAGCTGTCATTACTGTTCAATTGATGTAATAATTGATATCATTAAAAGCTCTTGTACATACCGCTCTGAATCTGCACAGAATTCTCCAAATCTCTTCTTTCTTGTGCAATTTACTCGATAATCACAGTGCAGCTAATCAGTATAATGAAGCAGTTCCTTCACCAAACTCTTGGAATAGCTTACCATCAGGTTTAGGGAAAATTGCTAGTGTGAAAACTACTTTTGGGGTAGGTTGTGACAATTGCATTGTCTATTTGTTAGGTGTATTCAGCCTTTTTACAAAAGTTAAGCATCCACATTGTAGCTGCAAATATGAAATTATTCATCAATCAGAGATTCAAGACAGTTAAAATAGAAAGAATGGGAAACATTGCAATTAGTGATAAAAATCCCTGTTCACTCTTGTAAAACATCAAAACAATTAGATATTCTTGTGTCTTTCTGAACAATAGTGGCAATTAAAGGGAAAGGTTATTTATTTGCAGCTTAAATAGAAAAATAAAAATAATGAAAGAAAAAATAAAAATAGAAAATTACAGAAATACTGTACAGTAGGAATACTGTTAGCACTAGAAAAATGTGTTGGAGAAGTATATATTTGTGTCTTTTCATTTTAGACAGCCCTCATGAAAGTAACTTACAAAGGTAAAAGAAAATGCCAGTCTATAGAAATAGAATTTGATCCTATAAAAATCAGCCAAAAAATTATGGCATTTGCTAAAAGAATGCTTTCTTTTCTGGTATGGTTTTACTTGTCCCATTAATCACTGAATAATTCCTATTAAAATCTAGAGGCTGGTTCAGACAACAGGTATTTAGTTCAGCAGGAATCTTCCATCTTCCATAAAGACAGGACTAAGACTTTTTTTCTGCAAAATTAAATTCTTGTTGCTCTGACATTAATTTTTAGGTTCTAAGTGTAACTGAAAATCATCCGCATTTTTTTTTTTTGTCTTTTAATAGCAGCAAAATCAAGTCTTAAATCTGTAAGCTGATTGATAGCTGTTCTGTAACCCATGCAGAGGTGTCTACCCTTTGTTTTTCATTGCTCCTTTCCATCATTCAGGAGAAGAAAAACAAAAAAACTCAGAAACATTTTTGCCATCTTCTCTGAGAATTTATTAAACTGGATAATAAAATGTTAAAATGAATGATGTTTGAAGGGAAAAATTGAAAGAAGTTATGAAGCTTGATCAACCAGGATATTTAAGAAGCTTTTACTTTGGGCATAACATAAGATATTTTACTTAAAGAACAGTCCTACAGCATCACAGTAATAGCAACTGAATCGTTTCAATAGATCTCTAATCTGTATCCCTGTTATTGCACTCCAACTTGCTCTCCCTAGCTGGCATGAAAAGATATTTCCCTGGAGGTGTCAGCAGAGCTGTCAGTGCTGCAGCCCCAGTGGCAGCTGGAGCCAGCTGGAAGTTGAATACTGGGTCCACAATCCATGTTCCAAGTTCACTTTTCCCAGCTTTTTTATTTCCTGGATGCATCAGGCTGAAGGAAGAAGTTAGGCATGCCCAGCTAGAACACCACCCAAAAAGAGTTTATTTGGCCTACCTTTACCCCGAGAGGGGGAAGGGCTGCTGGGGAGGAAGCTTCACCACTTTTCTACTCTTTTTGTTCCGAGAACCAGTGGTTTTTCTTTGATTTTTCAGTAGAAGAAAATGGCACTTCCCCTAACACAGCTTGGTGGCACAAGTCACAATTCAAGTGTAAGAGATGAACTCAGAGGCTTGTGCTGAACTGTAATTCCATAATATCTGAGGATCTTTCCTCTGTGGTCTACCTCAAGTGTCACTGTGGTCTTATTTCTGTTCCTTCTGGAAGAAGTCCAAAACATTCATTTTAAAATATTACTAGTATTTCTCTAAAGCATTGGGCTGTTAAGCATAAATGGATATTCTAGAGAGTTGCGTGAGAACATATGCATAAACCACTTTTTAGCTCCTAAGTTTCTGAAGAATTAAAAGTCTTGCACTTCTATGTTGATATGAATTTGCATCATTTTCCTTTGCATACTTCAATCTCTAGAGATACCAAATTTTGTGACACTTCTGGGATGACATTAACCCCTGCAGAAGAAAACTACCTGAAGGATTTTATATGTTGGACTACACATAGTAATTATTTGCCTTTACACTGTGGGGATAGAGTATCTAACATGGATTATGTGCACATCTCCCTGAACAATTCTTAAGTAGGCATATCAAATGGTAATACTTCAAAAAGTAGAACCACTTTGTGTGTTGGTTGCTATATTGTCTTATCTCTTTGAAGCGTCACTCTGGTGAATATCTAAAACTTACTGCGCATAGATACAGTGAAATGTCACTAGGCAAGGTATTTTGATTGAGTATTTTAAGGTCTGTTAAATCCTGTATATTGTACTTTCATGCTTCTCTAATTTTAAAAACATTCTTTTGATAGATTTTCCAATTCCTACAATGTCACAGCATTTACATGACTCTCAAAATCAAGCTTTGTGCTTTGTTTAGCTCCCTCTTCAGAAAGCAGTATTGGAAATTACTTTTTTTTTCCTAAGACCGAGACAGGTTTCAGGTTTGAATGACTGTAACAACTTCTTCTACTTTTTTTGTCTTCTTTTTCATGCTTTTAATTTGTTTGTTTGAGGTATTGAGAAAATCCAATTCAAGATTTCTTGTAAAAGAAAATAACCTCATTTATTTTTTTAAAAAGCTTTTTCAAAGCCCGAACCATTCTTGTTTCCTGACCGGATAAACTAGAGAAATTTTTGTACTCATTCCATGTACAGACTTCATGTAGATAAGCATATCAATCAAACTCTGAACAAGAATTTTAGTATCTTCTGTGACTGATAAATGTTTTTCAAACTTGTCCATCATTCTCTGAGCATAATTTTGGAATGAAAACAGGAGGAGATGAAGTATTGGAGCTTCTTCCCCTCTTTCAGTTCTTTCTCAGCCTTTGATTATTTCAACTTGAATTTTAAGACTTGACCCTTCCTTTGTTTGATACATCCCTTCCACATCACGAAAGCACCCATAATGGCCACCTATCTTAATTTTCGTTTTCTTCCACCTTTTCTAAAACAAAGAAAATACAAGCAAACAAACAAAGAAAAAAAAACCTGCAAAAAACCCCAAGCTAATTAAACTACTGAGTTCCAAGGATAAGCTTGCACTTCCATAAATTTGTAAATTCAACATTTAAAAAATTCAGTTCTTAAAAGTAATAGAATTTTTCTGAGTTTTTTTATAATTTAATTGCACATGCAACTTTTCAAGCACAATTACTCCTGGATACAAACAATACAGCCTAACAACTAGGCTTGAAACTCAGGAGGCTTGCTGGGACTTGTTTGAAATGCAGGCACATAATATCTTTTCCTTCCATAATGGTTGGTTCCTTTGCTGCAAGTAGTTAATTCATTACTTTGTAAAGCACTTCAAGGCACTCAGAATATAAGAGGTGCCCTAAAAAATAAATTGCACTGTATTCTCTTCTGATCTTTTCTATTTCTTTTCCATTCTGTTTTAGCCTATCTGCTTGATACTGATCTGTCTGAATAGATCTTCATAATTTCAAAGGATTTCAGTTTTTGCACCACATTGTGCAAAAACGTGTAATGTCTGTGGAAGCTATAGTGTCATTACTCAGTCATTCTGGAAGTGTATTAGATGTTTATAACATTTTTTTTCTTTGGCTGATGCTTTCTTTTCTATAACATCAGATGTTTTAAAAATGCAGTCTGGGTGGGGAAAAAATTAATTTCTTGTACTTCAAATGCATACAGTTCTGTGATATTGACATAAGGCAAGATGAACTGATGCTTCTGCCAAACAAATATTTTAGTCACAATGTTTCAGGTTATGCTCTGTTGCCTTTCCTTGAAAGGAAGACATCAAACATAGATACCATTCAGAATGTAACGTGCTTTGCACACTGGAGACATTATTTTAGTTTTAGCACAGAAATAGATAAATAGAGTTAAACATTTTCTCAATATTTTGGTCAAAACTAAAGCATATATAGATATAAAAATACATACATATATATATATCTATCTATATATATATATATATAAAATATATGTGCATGTTCCACCACAGAATACAGAAATATATCAAGCAAGCTGCAAAACTCCAAAAAAGAAGCATTCTGAAAAATTAAAATGTAAAAACTATCCCATTGTCAGCCCAAGATGCTATGAGTTAATGAAAACAGGTAACTATTTTAGCCGGTCATGAAAGATGTAAATTTTTATTATGAAGAATACAACTGCTTATGAACTTCATTTTAAAAATTGAAAAGGTAAAACTGACATACCAATAATTGGAAGAACTTGAAGAGAAAATTGTATATTGCTGTTGTATTGTACAGGCTGGAAGTAATGAAGACATCAATCCTGCAAATGTGAATATGTTTCCCAAGGCCACTGTCACCAGCATTAGTCTAAATTTATTACAGCACTCACTGGTATGTCAGTTACTCTTTTTTTCAACCTGAGTTCTTCCCTTCTAAGGGAATGAAGCTGGTCTGAAGCAATCAAGACAAGTGGTATTTTGTGCAATCAAAACCACAGGATTATTCGACATTATCTTGTGATGAACACCACCTTTTAATAAGCCAATTATTTTATATGGAAATGAACACTGCAAGTGAAACACACAAGGAACTTCAACATTCTGTTCTAGTGAATTTATTAGAGTGTAGGATGGTTGTGAGTGTACTTTTAGCTAGAGCTTTCTCTTGCCTATCAATTTTCAGTATAATAGTAGCAAAACACAGGCATGCTCTAGAGCTTCACTCCAAGTCAAATCACTCTAAATCAAAGCATGATTATTTTCTTTGTCTCAAACGACCATAACCTGAGAATAATGATTCTGTAGATGCTTCTGTACCTGTCTCTAGTTTGAGCTTTCAAGTAATTGAAAAGAAGCAAGATTCATACATTAGGAGTGCAGCCATCACAGTCAGAACAATATTCCAATAGCAACAGAGCTATAAAAGATGACCTGTGCTAGGAAAAAACCCACCATAATTCAATGAAACTACAGCAAAAACATTACCTAAAAAGCAGTATAAAAAAAGAAAGGAAGTCAAGTTAACGGCAATAAGATAATGAAATTGTTTAGTCTTTCAGTTTAGAAAATTTAGGATTTTTCAGCTGAAGGTGCATACGGGACCTTTAACACCAGACCACAAGCTGCTATCATATGACCTGAAGGAGTGATATCTTCAGTTTTTATATCTTAGATATTATTATTCTTTCTCTGTAGCCAGTTAAAATTATCTTCAGCTGATTATAGATAACTTTGTTAAAATTCCACCTGAAGGAACAAAAGAATAGTTGCTTGATTGTCAAAAAGATAAAATCATAAGTAAAATATCCAAAGGAATAAAACAGAATAGAGTAATAAGTCAAAAGCAATGTATCTGTCTCTTGATCTCTGTACATGGATTCCTTCCATTTGGTCTTCCCACTGTTTCATACAGGCCTTGAGAAATGTCAGACTTCTGTATATGATACTAATACCATCCACCTAATATTTTATCATATTGATATACTTTCATATCTCTTCTTCAATAAGTCATTTAAGTCATTATTTAGAAGCTATATACTAATGATTCAGTTAATCACCTTTATGCCTTGCACATGCAGTAGCTGTTTGTTCCTTATAAGCAGAGAAAGTAGACAGAAATCCTTTTAAAATCAAAGAGCAAAGCCATTCTGCTTCTCAGGTAATTAGCCTGAAGAAAATCTCCAAAGTCTGGTTAACTGATCTGAAAAATCTCTTTTTAGGCTAAATCATACTGCTGTCATGCAAATGGTTTGTTCTTCTAGTAAAAAATTAATTAGGCATTGGAGGAGGGGAGATGACCAAGATAACTGGTGTTGTGTCTGATTGTCATCTATCTAAATATAATTATTATTATTATTATCATCTTACTAATTATAATCATAGATCATAGAATAATCTGGGTTGGAAGTGTCCCACAGAAATCATTGAGTTCGACTCCTGGCTCTGCACAGGACAGCCCCAGGAATCACACCATGTGCCTGAGAACATTGTCCAAACACTTCTTGAGCTCTGTCAGGCTTGGTGATGTGACCACTTTCCTGGAGAGCCTGTCCCAGTGCTCAACCACCCTCTGGGTGAAGAACCTTATTCTAATATCCAACCTAAACATCCCCTGAAAAAGCTTCATGCTGTTTCCTTGGGTCCCATCACTGGTCACCAAGTGACCTCAGCTGCTCCTCATATGGCTTCCCCTCTACACGTCTTTGTTTGAAAAGTAAAGAAGTTTAAGCTAAAACTACATACTGTGAAAAAACGTCCTGTTCCAAAAAAACCAGTCAAGTTCTATGTCTATAATCAGTGGGTCTTATCTAGAAAACAGGCAAAACAATACTAGCAATGAAGTGTGTACTTGTTAATCTTTACATTATGGTAGTCCTCGAGAGGACACAGCTGAAACATGCTGCTGTGCGTTGATTTACTCTTTCAAATGTCTGTGGTTTGCAGTCCTGACTCAGACCAGTGGTTCATTCCAAGCCACTGTTTTCTAAAACATCCCAGCCTAAGCAGATGGACCATGTCTCAGAACTTTATTGTTATTTTCTCCTTCCCCACCACATTTATCACTAGTGCTATCTCTCTGGAAACATCTAGCTAGGTAGTGTTAGAGACGTGAGTGTTATTCCAGATGGACAGGGGAACCAATAGTAGGTTTAGATCATTCTTTTTATTTACAGAAAATGTACCAGGTCTTGTTTCCTTGGACATAGTATTTGGAAAACCCAAAGCATAGTCCTCTGCTTACAGTTCCATTTGCTCTGTTTTAAATGGGTGTTGCTAGAGTCCTCAGCAGGGCCATGATCCTAGTGCTTTTCCAGGCTGCAGCTTATGATTGACTGCCACCTGTTCTCAGTTTCTCTGCTCTTTCCTGCTTCATTCACACACGAAAAATGACTAAGAGCAGTCTTTACCTAGCCTGCTTTTGTGTTTTGAGGAGGAACTTGGTATTAAGAGACCACCATAATTTCTTTAAAAAGTAAAAATTTCCTACAAATTCTTTAAAGTAACTGGGTGACTACATCTATAAAGTCAAATGACTTTTAAAGTAAGCCAGTAAACTAGGTGTTAGCATTGTAATTTTCTTTTCCACTTGGGTTTCACTGCTTACATTTTTTTGAAATACATAAAAGATTAAGATAAAATCTCTATATAGAGTTTCTTATTTAAAAAAATATTTCTACCATATTTTTTATACAAGCTTTTAATGAAAAAAGGAACATCTTATTTTTCATAATAAAGTAAAAAGAACTATTTTTCCTAATCTTTAGAATGCAGATCATGGACCTCAGCATTCTTTAAGATATGTGATATTATTTTCACCAAACATCTCAGTTTATATCAACAATAATGATAATAACAATAAAAACAAAACAAAGCCAAAACAAAAAACCAACAAAAACCCCCCAAAAAACCAACAAAAAACCCCCCAATGAAACCAAACAAAACTTACCAAAACAAAACAAAAAAAACCACCACAGAAATGCTGTCAGCTTACATGTCTATATATGGAAGTCAAATGAAAATGTTTCTATATTTATCAAGCTACACTAAAATTGCATAGAAATTTTCATAGAAGATTTTATATATAAAAATTTAAAAACTTAGTTCAGCCTCTAATTCTTATAAAAGGCACCTTTGATTTCCAGGCTCAGATCCTACCTTGTCATCCAAACCATGCCGGTTTTCACTGGATTGTAATTCATTAAAAATGAAAAAAAACCCCAACTTGTTAGTAGTTGATAATGAGATCCATCCAGGATGTATTTTACTTAGTCTTTCGATTTGGAATGGCTCCAGCTGGCATGAGGAAGTCCTTCTCTTCAAGGGACAGTGCTAGGATCATAAAATACTTTCCTTATGTTTTATTTGTGACAGCTAAGACAACCTCTTTACTTTCTGGCCCAAAAATATGGGCTATGAAGTCTGCCTTTGGTGAAGAATATTTACAATCCTGTATTGCATTATATCACATCTGTTAATGGCAAAAAAGTGCCTGATATAATTCCTGTTTACATCTGTGCCATTAGTTTGACACGAACACTTCCATTTTCTTTATTATTCGATTTGAAATGGTTATAGCCCTTTGTTAAAACTGAGAAATATTAAAATAATTTCTTCCTGGTTGTGCTTGAATTCACAAAACTCAAGGAAAGCTATTCTTGTTATAAGAGTTTTCTGAGGGAATGAAAATTTAAAATAAAATCAATGCCAAATATAATTAGAAGTGTGTCATAATCCTTACCTATTTATCTTCTTTATAATTGAGTATCTTCTAAAAGCTTTGTTCTGTAATGAATTATTTTTACAGCGAAGTTTCATTGTGGCTTTTGATAGTTTATGACCTTCTAAATACAGTGAAAGCATCATAAACAATGTGTCATATGCAGACATTGAAAATAACTGAGAAAGATCACCTACTTTATCATTCAACCCCTGAGGCATCTAGAAATTGTACAGATTAAAGAAAAAAAAAGTGAGAGTATGGAAATAAACAGATTTCCATCTACAGGAATGTCATTTTTTTCATAACAGTCATCACAAATCAGTACTGCATGGAATTCTGAAGGAATTCTGCAAAATATTTATGTGGGCATTTGTGACTAAGGAAAACAAATTATTAATCTTAATGAAACACCCAAATTTTTGAATCAGAACCAAAAGAAAAACACCAGTCATTCTACAAACCTGTATTGAAACCTATGTGACTTAGACAACAAATATGCTGGATTTTGTCTGCTTGAGGACCACACCAGGAATTTCAAGGCCACACAGAGCTGGATAAAATGCCAAAGATTTTTGGATGAACCAAGCCATAGTATGTGTCTAGAGAAGCGGGAAGAAATTCAGTCATATTTGCCAGTTGCCTGGATAGGGACAGAACTGGGGGGTAACATTGCACGCTAAGTTCAGCCTTTTCATTTCAGCAAGGATTCAAATACTACAATACACAAGTGTTCCATGTGGCAGATGAAGAAAGAGATAATTTGCTTGCTACAAGCCTGTGCTCCATCCAAACCATAGACTATTGTTAAAATTTTTAAACAGATTAACTTATTTTTCAGTGTAGGAGAACAAGAATGGGCTGTAGGTGGTCTTGACCTTGATGAGTTACAGCTCTGCTGAACCAGGTGTTTCTACTAAAGACCAGAGATCAGCTGACCCTTGGGGAGGTAGCTTATAAGAGAGAGGAGAGGACCACAGATGAGGACTACTGGGAGGAAGGGAGGGCAGGCTGGCAGGATTGCTTTAGGTGATAGCAGCCTCCTTTGTATCTCTGGACTGAGAGTCTGTCTTGTGTCCACCATCAAATGCTGCCCCGTGTGAGGAGACCACCATCATATAAGTAGTTTCTTTAACTGCTTTGTTTTGAACTAATTTTCTTGCCAGTTTGTGGGACAAGTATTAGCTAAGCTGAGTACAGGCAAAAGAATCTTGTTTAGAAAACTGTAATATGACAGTATCAATGCAACTTTTCATGAGATTATAAAACATGTTTGTCACACTTCATTGAGTATCCCCTGGTAAAATTTTTGGTTTCTAATTTAATTCTTTCCTGTGAACAACTGTACTTTCTCAAGATGTCCTGCTTCTCAAATGAATAACTTGGAAAACTTCTAGAGGATTTGGAATCTCACTGATTGTGAGGGCACTAGTATTCCTCCTATATCCTTTTTCTGACACTTTGTTTTATTCTTGGTAAAAGTTTCTGATCACTGTTTCTGTTTTCAGCCAGCCACTTAAGGGGATTTTTCACAACTATTAATGTATATGATTAATAGGCGGCAGAAATGGTCCAACATTCTTCACAGTTCAAAATCCAACAATATCCATGAGATGCTGAAAAAGGAAACACCAAGTCCTGCATCAGAGAAGGAACAACCACAGGTGTCAACACAGGATGATGACCAACAGACTGAAAAGCTGTTTTGCAAAGAAGGGCCTGGGCATTCTGGTAGACAAGTTGAACCTGTGCCAGCAATGTGCCCTTGTGGCAAAGAAGGCAAATGGCATCCTGGGTTAGCCTAAGGAAGAACATCATCAGCTCAGGGTCAAGGCAGGTGATCCTTCCCCTCTCCTCAATACTGATGAGACACATCTGGAGGTCTGGGTCCTTTTCTGGGCTTTCCAGTACAGAAAAGATATGGATTTACTGGATTTAGTCCAAAAAAGATCCAGAAAGATAATTAAAGGATCTGTCATATGAGGAAAGTCTGAAAGAGCTGGAACTGTTCAGCTTGGAGAATAAAAGGCCTTGGGGAGTCTTAACCTTGTTCATCTGATGGGCATCAATAAAGAAAACAGACTTTTCTCAGGGGTACCAAGTGAGAGGACAAGAGGAAACGGCACAAAATAGAATATAGGAAATTTGATCTAAACATAAGTAAGAAATAAGTCTTTTTTTTCAGCTGTGGGTACAGCTGAGCACTTGAACAGGTTGGTTGCCCAGATAAGTTGTGGAATCTCTATCCTTGGAGGTATTAAAAATGCAATGAGACACAGCTGTGAGCAACCTGTTGTAGTTAATCATCCTTTGAGGACAGTGTTCAACTAGATGGTCTCAAGAGGTACTTTCTTGACTGTGAGTCTGTGATTCAGGGAAGCAGAGTGACTTTTGGGAGTATTGTAATAATGGCTTTCTGCTGCCTTAAGTAGTTAAGGCTTATGTGAATACTTGATTCCAAATCACAGAATGGGCTTTAATAATCAAAATTATTAATTAAATCATTAAACACCAGAACTACGCGAGATATTCGTAATCACCCAGGCATACCACGTAGCTGTTTAACACCCAATATTAAGAACTGGTTGAAGCACTTGGCTAATATTTTCTATTCCACTGAGGTCATTTGTTTCTCAGAAACAATTTTTGAAAAAGCATTGCTGGGGAATCTTCATCTGAGAGGTCTAGAAAAAAGTGAAAGCAGAGACAAAAGCAAGAGGGTTGATTAGACTTGCTAAAAATTTAACAGGAAAAAAAATATCAGAAACTGAAACACACCGAAAGAAAGACAACATAGTTAGTGGTCTGTGGAGAGAATGACCAACAGGAACAGTCTGGTTTGGTATGATTTTTGGATTAAAAAAATGTTCTCATCAAGTAAAAACTTTTGTCTCAACATGCAAACTTCTTACCCACCAAACAAAAAGAATATTTGTGTCTCTCCTCTGTTATATGTCAGTTTTCATAAAATTCCAGGATGTACATTTGAATTCCAGGACAGAAATAAAAATGTTTCAGCACTGCAGCATTCATAACCTTGCCATATTGATTGCTTTTGATTTGCCCATAATTCATGTTTGATAGAACATAAAAATGAGCTTAAAAATAATAAGACTTCTATGCAATCTTTATTTATAAACTTTCATGTAAAGAAGGTTTGGGCCAACACCTCTAAGACATGAATATGAGCAAGTAAAGGCATGATTTCTAGGTCAGAACAGTATGCAAAAAGCAGTTTGAGGGCATATATGCTTATTTACATAATTAGATAGGAGTTAAACTGAGATAACCATTCTGTAATTATACATACAGAATAAATGTTTGCTACAGAATAGCAAAACCCCATGTTATGTATCCAATAAGGAGGTTGTTATGACAATAATTTAATGGAATAATACCTACCATGTCAAGCTCTTACAGATCATCTTTTGTCACTAGATGTCAAAGTGACTTACAAGAAGGCTGAATTTTTTCCTTTTTGTTCCATGAGGTACTGATGAAATTAAGTGAAAAATGCAAGGAGATGTCTGAACCTTAACCAGACACATGTAAATCTAGACAGCAGACCAGTGCTAAGACTGGTTTTGAACAACAGCTGACTACAGCTACCTGAGGTCCACTGGGCCACATGAACTTACTGGGTATCCAGCACCTCTACTCCTGCACTCAAGGAAGGATGTGTTGTACAGTGGGTAAGTGGATGCTCCAGGTGCAGTGCTCCATGCACTACCACACCATATAACTAAGGATGTCCTCTTGCTCTTATGAACAACAAAAGAATCTTAATTCTTTCATAATGAGCTGAAAATAGGCAAGAAAACTGAAAAAGGTATTGTGTCCACTAAATAAAACACAAGAGGCAGAGATTTTTGCTTCTGATGCTACGAAACAACTCAGTTTAGGATTTGGATCTCACTAGAAATTATCAGAGGTGATAAAACATCATTTTTTAAACATGTTTCATCACTGCACAAGTTACTTATTAGAAGAACAGTTTATGTAAATTTGCGGGCCCAGATTTAAAGTAAGTATTTCTAGATCCTAATGGTATAATTTTTTTTCAGATTTAAAAAGAATAATTTATTGCCACAGTAACTTTTTTTGTGCAAAAGTATAAATGTGTTGAAAAGGATAGGTTTATTTTTGGTTGCTAAATGCAGTGATCTAGATAGAAGCAATCATTTGAGACAGGAATGCTCTGCCCCAGTTATTGCCAGGAAACAATAATGCAAAAAAACCAAGAGAGCATCTTTCAGAATTTCCCTCTCTTACACTCCATTCCTATTACTGACCACTGTCTAAAGCAGAATTACTAATCTGATCCAGCACAGATGTTCTTGTTATGTTGAAAACAAACAGGAGATTACCTGTATTTTTTTTTTCCTATCTTCTCACAGTCAGACTTCTAACTGAGGGAGTTTACCACAGGGCTTGCAGCCAATGTTCTGGATGTAGCAGGCTATAACATTTACTCTGTTTATGCAAGCAAACCTTGTTTAGCCTACACTTCACAAACTGAATTTTAAATTTCTACAAAGTTAAGAAGACAATATACACTATCTAATTAGGAGAGAGGGTTTTTTTAATTATTCATTCCTGCCAACTCTGTTCTGTTCCTTCAACTACAAAATTTCCCCCTCCTGGAGAACTGGAATTCCCCTCAGTTAGAAAGGTACTTTCAAGAATACCAAAAGCAAAAAAAAAAAAAATTATTTGCTTTTGAGGTGTGCGGTAGCAAATGCCAGATATAAAACTATGCATTGTCTAGTACGTGACTGATAATGAATTATGTCCTTAAATTTTATTAAAGTAATCAAGCAGAAACCTTGAAACTGAATCTTTGTATTTCCAAATATCATAACAAACAGTCTTTGAACTTAGGAGAAACAAGTAATGCTAGTGGCTTTGTATCCATACCCATGATGGTCTAGGGATATAGGAAAGGCAAGGTTTGGAGGCAAAGGTAACCTTTAAAAGATGAACTATTACAGTCAGAGAAAAATAAAACAAGATTTCTTTCCCCCCCAAAAAATAAAATTGCCATTATTTGGGATATATTACTGAAGGTCTAATTAGCATGGAAAACCAGGGTTTTTTTAATTTCAGTGTTTCTAAATTAACTGTTCTATTATGAGACTTCCTGTTGAGAGAAGGGTAAAGATTTCTAAATGGAGAAAAAATAAAGTCTGGTATAATATTAAAATCCATGTTTGTGTAGTATAAGTTTAGAAAATCTTTTGAGAATTTGTAGTATTTGAGAATATATTTTTTGGGTTTTTTTAATTATAGAAGAGGCTTTCTGTGAGAAGTTTCCTGCTTTAGAAATTACTTATTATAGGATCTTAGTATAACAGGATAAACCACTACAAAACGGAGCTCAGACGGTCTCTAATCCAGCCTCTTGCTTCAAATGGAGTCAGCTATGAGATCAGAATGTTCAGGGCTTTATCCTGCCAGGTCTCAAAAACCTGCAAAGAAGGTGATTGCATAACCTCTCTGAGCAACTTCTTCGTCTGTCTGACTCTCTCATAACAAAGCAGGTGTTCCTTATATCCAGTGTGAATCTCATTTCAGTGTTTGCTGTCTCTTGTCCTCTCACCCTAGAAAACTGTGAAGGGCTTGATTCTATGTTCTGGATAACCTCCACAAAGACATAGGCATGGGCATGCTGCTATTCTGTTAGGTTCCCTTCCAAGACCTTATTTTCTGCAGGCTGGACAAGCCTTGAGGCCAGTGGGGGTTTTGCCTTAGATTTTTATGAAAAATGGTACCACTGGACAGTGCATTTCCTGGAAAATTATTTGATTGCTTACCTATGCTGCCATTTAGAACACAGACAGAGTATGGGACAAGATGTCAAAGGCTGTCTAAAATTTAAGAAAAACAAGTAAGTAAGTTTTACCACAGTCACTCTTTGGTCTACCAGCTGACAATATGACCTGGTTTTAGCTAAGCTTAACATTTATCTAATTTTTTATCTACATGTGTCTGGGTCTCATGGTCCAAATGCTCTTCCAGAGACAATGGTTCTATGGACTCTTATAATACGTACTAATGTGGAATAGGAACCTTTAACTGTTTCGCTCACTTTCACAGCTAGAACTCTTTAAATGCCTCAGAAAAAAGAAAATCTGTAAATCAGCATATCGCCATCTGATTTACTTATATTATAGCATGTGGACAGAATTCTAAAGATGTTGGAAGAAAGCATAATGCAACAAATAGTGTCCAAAGAATACAACTGAAGTCCGGTTTTGGCACTACGATGCCTCACCTCATTACATGGAACATGTTGTTAGAAAACAGTTCTGTCTAGAAGACAAATTAGTTTCTTGCCCCAAAAATTAGCTAGAAGGAAAAGCAGACAGGAAAGAGGGAGAAGGAAATTAATATTGCCCCAACTTTTAGTAGATCCAAAGTATATTTTTCATCTTGATCACTATTATTCCCATAAAAGCAATTACAATATATTCTATTGCAATTTCATGGCACAATGCCAAGCTCCAGAATTCTCGTTGCAATGGCAAATTACCAAATACCTAGAAACAGTAATCTGAAAACTGAGGAAAGGAGATTATGAGATATTTCTATTTCGTCTGTTTAGAAACATGCAAACTGGCTGCATTTTGTCTTTTGAAGTTCAGAAAGCACCTTTAGAAAAAACAATTCACTTCCATTTTAGAGGCATCATCTGAGTAAGTAGCATCATTAAAATGTTATAATTCAAAAAAAATCAGATGGTTCTGTAAAAGTTTTCTCACTATTCTTTCCTCTGACCTTTTTCCTATTCAGGTTATGAAAAGACTTCCTTTCCTAAAGTGCCAAATTAATGATAATAATTTTGACGCTTTACAGGATACTATGTGTGTACTGCTTCTTACTAGAGTTCACACCCGTATTATCTCACTTATCACAAAACACAGGTACAGCTTTCTATTCTGAAAGCCAAAAGCTCAAACAGAGACAACAGGAAGAGAATGAGTGGGGAAAATAGATTAAATTTTTAATATATGTGTTTGAAAGCAGTTGTTACAAGTATTCACATTGTTGTTTTGGAATTTGTGTCAGAAGTCATTTTTTAATTTCAACTTGTATCTGTATTCTAAATTGGAAAACAAAATTTTTCTACAATCTATCCTACAGATACACAAGTTAATAAGTGGTCACATGCATTTTGACGTAATAGTCATCTCCTGAAGAAATACAAAATTTATGGCACATTCTCTAATAATAAACAAAATCCTACTTGTTTAAGAAGAAAAATTTACCATTGTTATTCATTCTGAGGATTGATCTGATTTTCTGAAAACAATTAGTGATTTCAACAAATACATTTGTATTCAAATCACAATCTGTGGCTTCTATGCATATTCTATATACACAGTGTGTATAAAGTTGATAACTGAAGTTTATATGAGCTAGAACATGGATCAAATTGTTTTGTTTTGGTTTTTTTTAGAAAAAGCAAAACAAAAGAAAAATACAATCAACTGAGAAAAAACCTCACATTAAAGACCCCTAACTTTTCAGAAATTACATAATATTGTCTTTCCAAGCTCTTTGAATCACATTTCAGGGTTCCCCAGCAGAGGAAACACATGGACTTGTTGGAGGGGGGCCCTGAAGATGATCCAGGGGGATGTAGCACCTCTCCTATGAGAACAGGCTGAGAAAGGTGAGGTTGTTCAGCCTGGAGCAGAAAGGCTATGGGGAAACCTTAGTCTTTGGATGCCCAAGGGGGTCATAGAAGAAAGATGGGAGCAAACATTTCAGGAGGGCCTGTTGCGATAGGACAAGGGGTAACAGTTTTAGACTAAAAAAGGATCAGTTTAGATAAGATATAAGGAAGAAGATTTTTTACAATGAGAGTGGTAAAACACTTGAACTCATTGCCTAGAGAAGTGGAAGATGTTAGGATCAGGCTGGATGGGGGTCTGAATAACTTGATCTAGTGGAAGATGTCCCTGCTTATCTGGTAGGAGTTGGACTAGATAACTTTTAAAGGTCCCTTGCAACCCAAACTATTCCATGATTCTAAAATTCTATGATTTTTATCTCTTCCCTGCTCTCCCCTTCCCTCGCCCCATGTTTTGTCCTGCCTTGAGCTGGAATTGGGAAATGAACCCAAAGAGCAAAACATGCTCTTTTTATGTGCTTCCTCTACTAGAATTCTTCTTCTTCCAGTATCAGCCAAGAGTACCCCTTAGGATGCTATGGCTGAGAGAAAATGTTCCTACCTCATCATTGATTTCTGCTTTTGAGGAAGAACCTCAGAGATAGTAGGCTGGACTGGACCAGAGTAGGAACTCTCTATGTGCTTGTTGTGGTTTAATCCCAGCCAGCAACCAAGCACCAATGCAGTCTCTCACTCACTCCCCCACCAGTGGAATCGAGGAGAGAATCAGAAAGTTAAAAGCTAGAAAACTTGTTGGTTGAGATAAAACCAGCTTAATAGGGAAAGCAAAAGCCACACACGCAAGCAAAGCAAACAAGGAATTCATTCACTGCTTCCCATGGGCAGGCAGGTGTTCAGCCATCTCCAGGCAAGCATCATGAATATTGGTGACTTGGGAAGACAGCACAAAATGCCACCACTCCAAATGTTCCCCCTTCCTCCTTCTTTATATACTGAGCACAATGCCATATGGTCTACACTATCCCTTTGGGTGACTGGGGTCAGCTTTCCCAGCTGTGTGTCTTCTCAACTACCCATGCACCCAAAGCCTCCTTGGCAGTGTGGCAGTCTGAAAAAGCAGAAAAGTGTGTAAACACTACTCAGCAATAAAAGAAAAAATCTCTATATGATCAACCCTATGTTCATCACAAATCCAAAACATGACCCCATACCACCCACTGTGAAGAAAATTAACTCTAACCCAGATAAAACCACCACAATGGTATAAAATGAAATAGAATATAAATATTCTTTTCAGAAAGCTGTAAAACCAACAGGAAAACCTGTAACAGTCTGGTAATCCTTCCTCTTATTTGTAAATAAGAACAAAAAGAATAAATACGGAACAAATAAAGCACTTCTCTTTCTGGTCCCTTTTCCATACGATGGGATTTTTCAGTATAGTCCCTACAAATGCAGCATTTACATCTCACTCCAGACTACCAGAAGTGCCAGATGCAGTGCTTCAGGTACTACACAGGAACAATACCTGCACTAAGCAGAAACAATGTTTTTCTGACTTTATATTTTTGAACCTATTGGCAGAATGTCACTGTATTTTACCATTTTTGAAAATAAATATTTATTAACACATAGGTAGAAACAATTTCAAACAAAACTATTTGTAGTTTTAGCTAGATTTAAGTTTTGGCCACAGCATAAGTGAAGCATTTATTTGATATCTGTTCAAAGCACCTAATTATTGCCAACAAAACACAAAACTAAGGGAATGTTATTTCCCCAGCTGGAACTATAATTACAACTTGTATTCCTTATAAGTTCTTGATAATCAAATCAGGATTAGTAGTACTAACCAGTTATTATTACACTAAACTGTTAATGTATAATAATACATTTCCATTTATTTATAATAAAATACATTTCCATTTGAGATCATGAAAAATTTTTATTGTTTTGAACTGATTATGTTTTATTGTATGTTAATAATTTAATTCTATTAAGTATTTATCATATTATAGATATTAAGTATAGTATTTTAGATATTAAGTATCTATTTAGCACTGTAAAAATAACAATTTATAAGTCCAGATATCATTTCTCTTAAGAATTCAAGTGCTCTCCTTGTTAGGTATCATTTGACTTTTATTCCTGAAAGAAAGGGAAAGCTGGAATGGTCTTACTATGAATGAGAGAATAATATTGTAGCCCATGAATGCATTAAGAGTTCAGATTAATGTAGAGGACATTATTTTTCAGGGAAATGGTCAATTTCTTAAAAAATTTGGAGATGATATTTAGTTTTATAACTCGGTAGAGACATTCTCCATTAAAATAAGCATCGTTTTAATAAAATATTTGAAAGTGAAGAGGAAAGGGGTTTAATAATGCACTGACAAGTATATAAAATTTAGTCATGACAAGTTTTGAAATACTTAACGGTTTGAATCTCCCATTAGAGTGAAATTCCGTTTTGTAGAAAGAACTTTGGAAGTCCTGTTGGACAAGATGAATTTGAACCAGCAATGTGCCCTTGTGGCAAAGAAGGGCAACTGCATCCCAGAGGTTGCATCCCCAGGTCAAGGGATGTGATTCTTCCCCTCTACTCAACATCGATCAGGCACATCTGGAGCTCCACATAAAAGAAAGACATGAACTTACCAGAAGGGCCGTGGAGATGTTTAAGAGATAGAAGCATCTGTCGTATGAAGAGAGGCTGAGAGAGATGAGACTGCTCAGCCTGGAGAAGAGAAAGCTCCAGGGGGATCTTAACCATATCTGACAGGTGGCAGTAAAGACAAGGGTCAGTGTCTTCTCAGTGGTACTCAGTAAAAGGACAAGAAATAACAGGCAAAACTGTAATACAACAAAGTTCATTCATACTTTGAGAAAAACACTTTTTCCTAATGAATTTTGGATTCTTAGTACCACATTTGCATATGTGCAACAGGTGAGATGGGATTTTTTTCCCCTTCCACCGTGGTGTAGAGTGCTCATTATTTATGAACCTCAGAAGCAGGATTTTAAGCACTTTAAAGCTGTAGAAAACATACAATTTTTCAATTTTTAGGATACATCTCTAACCATCAAACTAATAAAAAGATGGGGAATTTGGCATAGAAAATTGTCAAAAAATAAAAATGGCCTTCAGTGTGACATAGATAATTTTTGGCTCAGCCATTATGAAGTCATTAACAGCAGTCATTTAGGAACATAAATATTTTTGCTCATTAAAATAAAGTTCCTAGAGGTTTTCAGGAACAAAAAGTGTCGGGTTTTTTACTGGATTATTGTGCAGAATACTGAGTTCTTGAACATTCAGCCAAAATTTGAGAGATTTTTTTACTTTAGCCCAACTACTTGGTCTAATAATTTTAATTTCATTTTGCTTGGTTTTTTTCTCTTTAAGAAATATTTTCTCATCAGGGCTTTTTTAAACAAGTTTAAAACTAAGGTCTGTAATACACGTCCCAACTACTTTATACTATCTTGCTGTTTGATTTGTCAAATTTCATATCTGTTCTATGCTTGTATACTTTCCACAATGTATATAGCAGCTAATTTTAT
Source organism: Edolisoma coerulescens (assembly GCA_013397115.1). NCBI lineage: Eukaryota > Metazoa > Chordata > Aves > Passeriformes > Campephagidae > Edolisoma > Edolisoma coerulescens. Next base: position 50,091 of record VWZW01007554.1, read on the forward strand.
CCTTGAAACATTCAACTTAATTTTAGTTTGATTTGGCTTTTATCCAGCTACAGTTGTCAGGGATAATACAAATCCCAACACGGTAATGCTAAAGGATTTAGATTTGTCCCACAAATATTCTATATTCTTAAGTGGATTTGTTTCATTTATCCTCTCTACATCCTCTCCTTTCTCAGCTTTGGATCAGACTTGGTGAATGGAGAAAAATATACTGGATATATATGAGTGACTGTGACCCCTGAACCTCAACAGCCTCATTTTGCTAGCAATTGCTTATGGTGATGTTTCTTTTATATGAGCTTGATTGACTCTTAAAGAGATCGTCCACCTGGTTCAAGTCTTTCTCACTAAAACAGGAGGACTGTTAACAACGTATCTGCAAGACACAAAACACCAGAATTCTGTTTATGTATATGGTTTTTCCTACTGTTATTTGCAATTAGGTCTTAAAAGTTTTAATGAAACTGTGCCTTTATTTAACATGGTTTCTACCTTGGCAAATTACTGGTAGAATTCAGAAGGTTTTACTTTTCAATCTAGAAGGGCAATAGGAGTTACTAGTAGAATGGTACTGGCACACTTGGTATTGAAAATCAGATAGGAGGTAAAGGTTGGTCTGAAAAAGGAAAAAAAAACAATAGAGACATATTTTAATATGTGAAACTACTGTACCCAGTTTTTCACAATATAAACCATTTTTATTTCAAAATCTTTTTGATTTTCTTACATGTCAAAATTTTAATGAATTCTTTCAAATTTTCAAAAGTGCTGGCAACTTAATGATTTTCTTCTCATATCTGTAAGGAAATTCTCATCCCATTTCAGATCCAAAAACTGCATGTGATGAAATTCTTGATGTAATAAAAAGAAATTTCCTTTAATATAGATGCTAGTCATTGTCAGAAAAGTGGATATTCAACTTGAGTTAATACCTTGCTTTACTATCTTCTCTGTGTTTGTTCTTCTGTTAGAAAAAGAAATGCACACTATAAATTAGTTATTTATTCTGATATTTTATTGCTGTACACTTTTCACTGCAAATTGCATTCTGCAGAAAATTTATTTTTATTTAATTCCTGACATTCAACTTGTTTGTGTGTCTAATTCTTTCCAGTATACTTAGAAACAAACACTGAATAAAACAAGTCTTGTCTGCCTTCATTTGCTTTTTTTTTAATACCATGCCTTATAATGAAGTTACTGCATGCCTGAGAACAACATCAACTGTCCCCACTGCTAAGTAAAAAAGATTTTAAATGTGTCTAGTTTCTAGAGAATTCAAATGTTCCATTTTTCTTAGAAGGAGAAAAGATTACCAATGTGGTAAATTAAATGCACACAAAATCATTTAAGTGAGTTCTTCATTTCCGGTGACAATCATTTTTCATCATCTGAAGATGCCCTTAATTTATAATATTCTATTTGATAATTTTTCAGACACACATTAAATTCGGTATAAAATATTTACCAACATAGTAACGTCTAATTTCTAATGAACTACAAATTCCTGATTTTTTTTTTTAATTACATTCCACTTTACATTGGAGGTTTCTTCTCTCATTCCCAATGGAACATACTGACAATTTCAAATTATCCTTTACTTGAAGAATATAATTTGAAATATGTTTCAAGTATTCTACCAGGCTTTTTTCCAAATTACTGACAGAAAGGCTCTCCTTGCATTTGTCGTGTGAGTTTTCTAACCTTATTTTGATATCTATTGAGCATATTAGACCCAGAAATGGTGGTATATAATGTTTATTCTTTAAGCTCAAGAGTTTGACATAAGTTTCACCACACTAGATTTCCCAAAAAAAAGCGCTTCTTTCAAAAAAAGTCTGTGAAAATTCCCTATGCTAGCAGCTAGCACAAGAAATGCCTGAAGTTTTTATTAGAGATTTACTCATCCCAGAAACTTCTGACAGCAAAATCCTTAGTAGGCCTGATGCCTAAAATATCTCAAGGGCAAATAAAATCCAACTAGTCATGGTTTTGGGTTAGTATTTTTTTTTTGTTTTTATAGGGTCACAGAAAGATAGAATGGTTTGGGTTGGAAGGGACCTTAATGATCATTTAGTTCCAACTCTCCTGGTACGGGCAAGGACACTACATCAGGTTGCTGAGGGCGCCATCCTACTGGTCTTGACTTCCAGGGGTGATGCATCCACAGCTTCTCTGGGAACGTTTTCCAGTGTCTCACCACCCTCACAGTAAAGAATTTCTTCCTAATATCTAACCTAAACCTACTCTCTTTCAGTTTAAAGCCATTACCACTTGTCCTATCATTAAATGCCCTTGTAAAAAGTCCCTCTCCAACTGTCTTTCAGGTCCTCTTTAGGTACTGGAAGGCTGCCATAAGGTCTCCTCGGAGTCTCCTCTTCTCCAGGTTGAACAACCCCAACTCTTAGCCTGTCATCGTAGGAGAGGTGCTTCATCCCTCCAGTCCTCTTGGTGGCTTCCTCTGGACTCACTCCAACAGGTCGATGTCCTTCCTGTGCTGAGACCCCAGAGCTGGATGCAGCACTCTGGGTGGGGTCTCACCAGAGCACAGTAGAGGGGTACAATACCCTCTTTGACCCTGCTGGCCTTCTGCTGCTTTGGCTGCAGCCCAGGACACAATTGGCTTTCTGAGCGGCAAGCACACATTTCCAGGTCGTGTCATTATCTAAGTGTCTCTTACAATAAGAAGTGGATCAGTCCCTCTGCAGATGTAGCAGATTATCTATGAATTATTCAGTATCAAAATACATGTGACAATTGTCTTCTGTTATGAAATATACATAATTCATAAGACATCTGTTCTATGTTTTTACATTTAAGAGGTACACAGTGTAAAACAGCAAGTGGTGTGAAATGGATACATAGGAATGTTTTATTCCATATCACTTTTTCTCTCAGGCTGTTCAATACGGGCTAAGGAAAAACCCGTGCACCAATTTATTCTATACATGTATTTCTTCATTGTTTTGCTATGAAAATTAATTTCTAATAATTCTCTTTTTGATCATAATCTCAACAGAATTAATCAAGAATGGGTACCATGGGTACATTTAGCAGAAAACAAAATGCAAAATATCTGTCAATCATGCTAGATATAAATACCTTATGCATATAAAGTAAGCAGTTTTTCTTACATGTGGGTTCGCAAGCATATATGCAGACATTTATATGTTTGTGTATGTGTATATACATGTATAGATACTTTGATATCACACCCAAAATAAGGAGCAACTCCACTGAACACTCTTTTTTCTTTTGTAAACTAGTGCTTAGAAGTACCCTACCTCCAAGTCTTCAGAAGCAAACAAAATCACTTGGCATTCAGAACTTTCTAGTTCAGGGTGTTTCATTAAATTGCACAATAAATAAAAAGAATATTAAATGGTCTTTGATCTCATAACTACTATTCAATGAGAAATAGCATTCACATGCCAGGAAAGCTCATTTTTCAAATCTTGCCTCTGTCTTGAATAGGATACTGAATTGAAATCTCATTATAGTGGACCGTAACTCTATCCAAATGTAGCACTTTACTTGTGTGATTTCAGAGCACTTCATTTAACTTTGCTTCTCAAACTTAAATGGCTTTCTAGAAAAAAAAAATTTCAAGTTATAGAAAAAAATTATTGAAGAAAGCTTTGTACTGAAACACAGAAGAAAATAACAAAAAATTTTGCAGATTTTGGCAAAGTTAAAAAGGACCCAGAAAAATGCTTATATCATCTCCAAAAACAAAGCCTATCTCAACTCCCCATAAATTTTTTATGCAAATAAATATAAACTTTTTTTCAGACAAATTTAGTGATAATTTATTACTTAGTCCTAGAACTTGGTCTTAAAATGCAGGATACTGAGAACATGAAAACAAACTCAAAAATAGTTAAAGGCATATTTCTTGACATAAATCTAATGCTTATCATTATACATACCTAAGAAAATTAATCTCAGGGCATATGAAAATATAGTTTGCTGTCTTCTGGATTTAGACTAAACTTTTGAAGTATTCTGAAAAGTTTGAAGGATACTCGTGATCATTAGCTGTTCCGGTGACACTAAGTGATGAAGCCTGGAGATGAACATCTTACAGCCGTCCTAGAATCAGACACTATCTTTGAAGTCCTCAGGTCACAGTATTTGTCATTTCTTGCTGCAGGCCAGTGTGCATCCTGCGTGGCCAGCTTACAGTCTTGTCCTGGAAAGAACTGTTAGACCCAAGCAATTTAAGACTGGCAACAATATTTCCTATCAAGTTGAACACCTGGACATTCACAGAAGCTTCAGAAAAATAAGTGTAGAAGTTTCTACCATTACAATTAAGAGTTCTGAGATATTGCTTCTCCGTCAATTTAGCCTTTTCTTGTCGAAGACACTAGATGCATCTTCACTGACCCCTCCGCACTAAAATGTAAACCATTCAGTACAATCATACACTCTGTGCTTCCCAAATACAAACCTATGGTGCTGATTGATCAGGCAAATACTATTTTCACAGAACCGGTGAATACTGACAGAGTAGCTATAACCAACAAAAGTGTTTATCAGTAAAATGTGTGACTGCTATGGCTGTTGATATGTGACTAAAAGCTTTTGTGCAACTAAGTAAAGATTCCAGCAGCAACTTAATCACTTTTATTCACAGAAATATTTTCAGAGTTTGGACTTTCATGTGTTTCAGTGACGGAGTCCCAAGGCTAGATTAGATAAATCTAACATTGCTGTGTTCAGTAAGTTTGTTTCCCAGATACAATTTCTTTTAAAAAGATTTTGTCCATCAATAATGCCATATTGTACAAAGTCTAATAACTATTCTTTTTCCTTTGAATAAAAACCACTCCTTAGCTCATCTGCTTTACCACTTTGCACTTTAAAACTAAGGTTCAAATCTTCCTTGAACTTTGTGATGGAAAAAATTCAAGATGGTAAAAGAAGGTCTTGTTTTTCAAGAACCTGAACTAATGTTCCATAAATGCAGAGGACCATGCAGACAAGAAAAGTGAGTCCGTGATCTTAACATGGAAAAGGAAATCTGAAGTACTTCAGCCAATGGACAGGAAGCTTTTCATGTTCCTAGTCAAATCTTATGGTAAAATAAACCTGCTGTTAAATGCAGCAATTTCTGTTAGAAGCAAGATAATAATAAATCTCCAGTACATGTGCCTGGCAATGCAGACTCTTGGCTGACCCCAGCTGCTGCCCCTTGGCAGGCCTTGCTCCCTGCCGGGGGCAGGGAATCGCACCCGAGCTTGTGAGACTCCGGTGCTGAATGTGCCATCCGGCAGCAGCCGGCTGATCCCCGTGGCCCCTGACAGAAAGTCTCATGGAATTAGGATCAAGGATGGAAGAGACCTACATGCTAGTCTGTTGTGCAAAGCAGATCATGTCTTGAGCAAGAAAGGTCAGAGAACAGAGGTTCCTATATTGCAAATCGCCATCCACTGCCATGTTTTCTTCAAAACAAATACTCCAATCTGTTTCACAGATGTGTAGAGGACACTTAGAACTATTCACGCAATAATAACAGAAGCTATTTCTTGGGTAGTTAAATCTGGCATAGTAAAAACAAGTTTTGGCTCAATATCTCTCATATTCTGAAAGCCTTAAACTTCCAAAGGGAGCCAAAGTAACTTTAGAAATAGATTCACGAAACTAAGACTAAATAGTTCTTTTCTTATGTGGGAAGTATGTGGTACTCAAAGCAGGTCCACTTCTGGTTCTGTCAGACATTATTTTGATTACATATGCCAGTAAGAATGAGGAACACAAATGCAGATAAAAGAAGTTTCCAAGAAGAGGGAAATTATAGGAGGACCTACCACAAGGTGATCCATGTAATCAAAGAGTAAGGTTTAGTTAGACTAAGATCGTAAGTGGCATAAGAAGGAAAAAACCTAAGTGAAACTGAATGCAGTCAAAGCTTTCTAAAAGGAATTTGAAATAGTTAAAGGAGGAAAATTCTAATTGTGTTGGGATACTTGCAGGAGCAATGAGATCCTTCCATAGAAACAAGACCCATATGACCTTTCTTGTGAAGTCATTAAGTTTCAATGAGAGGTTTGTAACCCTGCATTAGATTATTCATACAGGAGCAACAATCAGGATTATTGAACTTCAGTATGAAAAAACTGTTATTTTTGAAGCAGTAAAGAAAATTCTTTTCCCAATTAAATTCATCGCAGTACTGCAATCCTGGTAAGGTCATCACCTCAAAAACAACAAAGTCTTTAATGAGACTCCTGAACATACATTTACTCTACAATAATTTAATGTTTTACAACTGCATCTACAGTGTATTCTTTAAAATTCAGCTATCTTAGCACTATAATGTAAATTTTTATCTTTTAAGATTTTGATGAGTTATTTAAGAATAATTTGCAAATAGAACCTGTTTCTGAATAACCATGAAAGCAATGAGTAAGAGGTTAACAATTTATTTATTTTAAAAGCTTTGTTTTTTTTCCAAAAGTCTTTCCAACACCAGCGAGTTTTCTGTACAAATGAGGATGCTTAAGATGCAGAATTACGTCAAATTCAGTTACGCCAGGAGTTAGACGGATATGAGAGAAAAGAATCTGACAAATAAGAGAAAAAAGCAGAAGAAAACCAAATTAATTACTGTGTGTCTAGGAGGCTCAAACAGAAATATAAAAGCTAGAAAATTCAAATAAAGCAATTGACAGCTGGTAGCTTTTTTTAACTACTCACTGCACCACTATATTGACATCACCTATTGTTATATGATCAATGGTATATTCTCACATATCTACTCTTCAATTCAGTGTACTTGGAACATTTAGCAACAGACAGGCTGTTAATTTAAAAATCCCCCAGAATGCTGGGGGGTTTATTATCATAGCATAGCAACGAGTTATCCGGAGTTGCCTTCATGCTACACTGAAGGATCTTTCATTTATGCTTATAAATAGAGTGGATTTCTTTGATCATTGAAAACTGTTGAGTACTTAAAATTCATGACAAGTTCTGAATACCTAAGAGCTTCTGCACCTTTTCTGATTTTGTTCCTGTCACTGTTACTACACACATGCTACATTAATTACACACCTTCCTCAACTGATCAGAGGACACATTTTGAAACTCACTAGCCTTTAATAGTAATCATTTGAAATGTAGAAACCATATTTAAAATTAAATGCAATAACACAAATGTTTATGAAAATTTGAATATATTGCACCTGACTGGCATTACATTCAGATACATTTGGCTCCAGTTGTGAAGAAAGAAAAGATGAGACAGAAGAGCGAAACCATTTCTATAGTCATTATCACTTGCTTTTGTCCCCTGACCTGGCTAAGAGCCACTCTAGCTCAGTGAGCAAGCCTTTACTCTATGTCCCCTTGTCTCCTTTGCCCTTATATCAAATGAGAGGAGATAAGGAGAATGGAACTAGCAACCTAAGCTTTAGTGGTGGTAGGAAGGAGCTTAAGCTGAAACTTTAAGACATTTCTTAGAGCATAAAATAACACCAGAGAAAAGGAGTGAGCCCATGCCCTGAAAAAAGTAGCCCCTTTTTTTGCACAGCCAGTGGGCAAAACACACAACAGTATCTCTATCATAGAGATAATTAGCTCACTATGTGCAAATAAAAATGTGCCATCTCCAGAAGCCCATAAAAATTCTTAATCCTTACAAATGAAATCCTGTTTTGGATTGCTACTTTACAGAATAAGGAAAGGAGACAGTATCCCATTTCCCACGTCGAGAGGTCTCTTCAATTTTTAAAGGATGCCATGTGTTTCCTCACCTTTCAGAATACCTTACAGGCGGAGGTTATGGGGGATGCAAGAACAGATATTATTTATGCCGTTGCTTCTTTTAAGTGCTAGGAAAGCAAATATTGCCTCCTCCCAAAACAAAATAAAAACTAAAATAGTTACTCATTATTTAACTTCTCAGCAAGCATTTTATGAGATGAATGTTGGACCATAAATTTCAAGTCTAATTCCACCTCCTTCTTTTTTCTCCCCATCATAGTAAAAGTGAGTGTAGCAGGGATGGGAGTAAGGGAAACAATGTCATTAGGCCTATTTGGTTTAGTATTTGGTTTAGATCAGCCAAGAGCTATTATGGTTACTAAGTCTTGTTAGATCAGTGAAGAACTCAGTGTGTGTACCTACTTCTAATTTGCACTGTCTGGTTTTCAGCCATAGACTGAAGTGCTGTACTGCAATAAGACGTACTCTCCCCACATCTGTAATGTGGATATGAAGACACCCATCAGTAATTACTATCTAATTTCAGTAGAATTATATTTTCTGGCTTTTCACAATAAGCCTGGTGCCCTTCTCCTTCACCACTTTAACAGTACTGATTTGAATACCCCTGCTTAATGCTTTCTACGTGAAAAGTAACACCTTCATAGAACTTGAGAATAAGGACTGACATAAGGACACAATAAAATTAAATTCTAACAGAAACCTGACCTTGGTAAGCACTCATTATGCCAGTTTCATCTGTGGGATGAGCAGACTACCATCAGGTGCACCATCAGGTGCACCATCAGGTGTAGATCTTCATTCCAGACTTCGGTCTAAACTACCCCATAGAGAAATTAATGCACATGTTTCAACAGTCTATCAATCTCACTCTCATAGGAGTTTTGTCTTGAATTGGGTGAGGCAAGCCCAGCACTAGCTGCAAACATCAATGAGTAAGGGAGAAAATGCCAAATAAACAGAACTTCAAATGCAAAATATGATGAATTTTTAATAAGCTCACATGGATTCCAAATAGCAGTTTATTTTGACAGAGCTGAAAATAATTACCTGCTTAATTGTCTTCATGTGAAACAGCCTTTGTGAGGTGTTCTGATACTATTGTTAACAGTCTTGCATGAGAATTTAGAAAGACATATTTAAATATTTATTTATTGGATGGCTACACTATCATCTGTTAATGTAAAGTCATAAAGTGGTAAACAGAACATAGGAAAAATATTTATTAGCATAATAGCACAAGAGAAACTAATAACTTTTCAACCATCCTCCAGTAACTAATGTTCAACCCATTTGCAAGAAGCAAAGCTACATTTCTTCCTTTGTAATGCTCTCACACCTAACCTGAAAGGGAAAAAAATGCTAATCAGTGATCATCTGATCCACAAATCAGGCTCTGCCAAAAGACATTTTTTCACTAGTGACTAAAATAGACTATGAAAGAATCTTCTATTTTAATCCCTGTTCTGCCCCTGTATTATGCTGTCACCTCTTTTGGCCCTTGTATACTTCATGAAAAAAGACTGAGTTACTATAAAGCAGCTCTAAAACATCCCATATGTATCTTTGAATACAAAACCAAAAGAGTACCCAAAATGCTTTGAGATGAATACTGTCTCAAAACTTAGCACAAAGACCATGATGAGGTGTGAAATGGAATGATAGGGGTAGAAAGAGTGCTTAAAAAGAAATCTGAATACAACTTTTTTTTTTTTCCTGATAGAATTACAATTTTTGATGCCAGAAGCAAGGCATAAATAAAATATTAAGACATTTGTAATTTGTATAACAGAATAGTGCAGGCCATTCCAATTAGAGACAGGTTTACACAGCAGTCAAGAGTACAGGCTTGTCCAGTAATTGTTTATGAGTTTTTATGGTTGTTTTCATCTGGGGACATTCTTACAAATCATAAAAAGTGGAATTGTTTAATTCATCATAAAACTAAAAGGCCTTTCAAAATTTGTATTACTCTCAAGTTATGGGCATTAGTAAAAAAAATTTTAAGCTTGCCTTGTATTATTTTTTCTCACATTACTAGTCTAGAAACACAGAACCACAAATCACTTTTTTACCATCCAGTATGGATACGCTGCAAGAAAAGTACAAGGTGCAATAAACATATAAATTATGGAAAGGCTCAGAGTCCAAATGTGCACACATAGGAGACTGAGTCTGTGCCATATATTCAGAAAAAGCCCCACCTGTTTTGGCTTCTGATTTTTCTGAGTAAGAATGGAAGGAACATACTTGTACACATCATAAATTCAGCCCCACAATAGTATTTCATTAAATAGTCTTTCCTCACCTTTCTCATGCCCTATCCGACTGTAAAAAGAATATAGTAACAGGAAAGAAGTGCAAAAAAATTAGTGCAGAGTACATGGTGTAACCCATTATACATAAAAGAACATTCTTATTTTTAAAAGAAAAAAAAAAAGAGGCAAGTGTCTATAAAAATCTAGTTCAGTGAAAATGATGTACACGGTGGTTGTGGATTTGGCTTCCCTAATTAATAGTGCTTCACTGAACAGTTTCCGAAAATATTGTTGCCTTCCTCTCTCTCTCATTTGTATTTACAAAAAAGATACAGTCTTGCTGTAGAATCAGGACAACAAAAGGACAAAAAAGTGGGATACAAAAGTTGTCTACAAGCAATGTCTGAGAAATACAGCACATAAGGAATGGCAAGCCAACTTGACATGGCTCCAGTTCTGCAGGAAAAACTCAGTATATTTTCTAGATTTTAGCACTACTGTAATATATTATTCCTATTATAAAATATTCTAATGGCAAAGGAAGCGGTGATAACAACGGCAATTTTATATTCCAGGTGAGCTGCAGCAACTGCCTTTCTGGAGCCTAATTTTTTTTCCACAAGACCTCTTTAATGAAAAGGCTTTGCTTTAAATTGCTGACATTTTTAGCTAAAGTCTATTGTGATCAAATGTCAGAAGGATCTGAAACTCAAAAGAGTCATTACAGTAAGATTGTTACCAACTGATTCACAGGCATCTACTTGTAGCCTAGTTATTAGTCCATTCTGTTCTGTTCTTATTTATCAAGTCAGGTAAATATATTCCAATTCCAATTCAAATGCAGAGCTTAGTGCATTAAACAAGTATTCCACACAAGAAAAGTATGGATTAAATATTAGGAAAGGAATTCATTCATGAAGAGGAAGGGGAATGAAAAGAGTAGATTTTCAGTAGCCTTGCTTACAAAACACAGGAAGATGTAGCTGTATATAATGTTTCCAAGTGCCAAATCAGTCTGTAGGAATGTTATTGTGTAAAAGAAAAACTGATGTTGATGGATGTGATATAAAAATCCATTGTTTTACAGTAACTGCTTTTAAAATTTCTTTCAAAGAAATCTGTACCACTGAAGTTATTTTAAGTATATCTGACTGTAGTGATGGTCTCATCACCTCAAGAGTTCACCATTTTTCTCAGTAAAATTATTAGAAATATACAAAGTGAAAAGACCTTTCATTTGGAATTTACTTTAAGTGATCTCTGAAGCCTACACAGGTTGTGAAGGAAGGCACAATACAGCCTGTAGTAAACATCGTCTCAGAAGACAAATTTTCTTAGTAGCTGCTTGGAAAATCTCCAGGGTTTCTTCTACAACTTTGTCTGACCTTTAGCTAAAGGCCCCTTCTATTGATTGATCTCTTTTGCTGGTCCCTTCCCTGGGTCATTTCACTAGATGGCATGGGCTTTATTTTGCAGCAGTTGTGCATGATGGAAATGAGTAGAGTTGAAAGCAAGGATGCCGAGCTGTGCATCCTCATTGGAAATAATTTAAAATTAATTTATCTACAATTATTTTACTTTCCTATATCACATTTTACAGACCATTGAAGAACATTTCAGTCAAATAAATTTTTTCACTATTTTTTTTTAATCACAATATAATTTTTATACTATACCTTTCTGAGCTCTTGGGTCTGGACATAAATTATTTCAATATATGTCTTAGTTTTAAAAAGTTAGACCTTTGATTTCTGGCCCATCACTAAATCCTCTGATGACCGTGCACTCAGCTCATACTTGAAAAAAGAACAAGTGTCACTTTAGTGTTTCTGGCAGAACTACTAAGGGTAATGTCTCTTCTCCACAGGGCTTGTGCATCTGCTCCCAGTGTGACTAGAGAGCATTTTGTGAAAAGACTGTTGAGCTTTCTGAGGGAAGCCAACTTCATGGCTACAGGAATATGACACGAGATCAAAATGCCAAATTCATGAAGAATCCTGACAACACACACGGAGGGAAAACCTATGTTTCAGAATACACCATGTGTTAGGCTCATGGGCAGGTGTACATATTTGTGAATGCACACAAAGCATCTTAGAGTATTTGCATCAAAAGCCTGCACATGATTCAGATGTTTGTGTTAATATAAACATTAAAACTACAGTTAGAACTTGAGAATTTCTCTGAGATATATCCCACATTTTTCTGAGCTGTTCTACAGATGGTTTTGTATTTTGGGGTTGGAACCCCAAATCATTTAATCTCCACGAGACACCACAGTGCCTCAAAGATGGCACATTCAGCTTAGGGTTTCCAGCTTTCCACCTGTATCATTTGTCCATTCCTGGCAAAGGTAGCACAACACAGGGAGAGCAGCTTCCCTTGTATTTGACCATCATCTAACAGACACTTTGTAGGATTACAGTGCAGTTCAAGGGCAGTTACTACACTTCAGATGGTTCTTCGATAGGATCTTATATTTGTGATATTTTATTAAATATAGGATGACAGGGAGCAGCCAGTAATCTGGAGTAAGGTCCAAGGAATCTCAAAGAGAATAGCAGTCAGAAGTTGCCATGAAAAAAAGCCAAGTTCTATGGAGATGTCCGAGAAGTCTTTCCTTGTCGTGACACACCACATCATGACATTTGGGTTGATAGATCACAACAATCCTGAGGCAAGTAAATGGCTTTTTCTTGGTATGTGATGAAGGGGAGAAAAACACATGAAGTTGTAATTAATTACTGAAAGGCTGCATTAAAACTTTGTGAAGTGAGAGTATCCTCAAAGGTCTCATTAGGTTTTCTTTGAATGAGGATTGTGAAATCAGCAATGCATTATTGACAGAAATAAGGAACATACAACAGAACTGCAAAGACAATTAATGTTATGAATAAAATCATTCTCTTCCCACAGTGGAATATTCAAGAAAGATACTCCCTCAGGGACTTTTCTAAAATTATATATGTATAACATACACACCCCCCTACAAATTTAGGGCTTATATATTGTAGTGTCAGATGAATACCAATCTTCTTGCATCTGTGTATATTATATATATGACTGGAAATAAGACAAGGGAGTTTGATAGAGTGCTGAATCAGTATCAGGTGTCCATGGGGCTCAAATCAATAAATTCATAACATTCTCAAAAGTTCTGGATAAATAATTTAACCTGTAAAATTATTCTGCAAGTATTTCAAAACGAGTGTCTCAATATAAGTGTTGTTCTTCTGCTGTAACTGGAAAGAGAACAGAACCGACAGGCACCCCCATCACCACAACCCTCAGAATGCTGGAACTTCTTTCATGTAGCACAAGATAAAAATTTGCAATACACGTGAAAATAAAGTAGAATAAAGTTTGGGGGACACGGCAGGTGTAAAAATATGCCAAGGTCTCTCCCGCCTTCCATCATTTTCTCCTCTTTTATCTGGAAAGCTTTCATCTGCCCTGTTTCTCTGTCCTGGCTGTTTAGTCTAGTTGCACATAGCTTGTCTGGTCCAATTCATTCTTGACATTCACTGGGTTTTTTCTTACTTCATTTCTTTCTTCAGAATTAATTATTCCCTATAGGTACCAAGAGAGAGCAACAAGCTCAGGAAGAAAAGAGCATCTCAAGCATCTCACAGCAGGGAGTCAAGAGCCAGGTCTCTATGTTTATGTAGCCTTACCAAATAGAGTATGTCTGAATACAGTTGGTGATGAGAAAGGACGTACACAAAACAAGATAGGTCAGGAGTGCAAATCCTTGTGATCTAGAAAGTCTCCTTTTGTAGCCCGCTTCCACCACTCTGATGGGCATTGCAAGGGCTTTAGGCTTTCAGTTAATTTAAAACCTAACATTCTCTTGAACATTCCAAACTTACTGCGCCCATTAAAAAAGTTTGGAACTTGAGCACAGAAACCACAGTGTCACAAGCTAATCTAGTAGCAAGCAGGAAAACTGTCTACAAGTCTGCAACATGAGGATAATATTGGGCTGGGTTGGTGAACTCTGGAGATGGGAACAAAAAAAAGGACAGAGTAGATGAATATCATGTGAGGTTGCTCTTTTATTTACTTAATTCAAGACATCAGTGCATGAGAAACCCAAAGTGAATTTTGAATTAGATAGGATTATCTCCTACTGGTTGCAAAATAAAAACAGTCATGCTCTTTTATAGCTCAGGTGATCAAAGAAAAATGTGAGAAACAGCAGTAGCAGTGGAGCATATGCTTGTAGAAGAGTCACATAATACATACTATGTTGAGAAAAAAGGAAAAAAATTGTAAAGGTATTCTTCATAGACTTGACTAAAACCTCAAATATAAGTCAGCAAAATCAGTTACAACAATTATATCCCCTCTAGTTCTGACTCTGAGGACATTTCAATTTCCCAGAAAAAATAATTGTTAAATAAAACTTGTATCGTGAAAAATAGTGATAAAGTGGTTTGCAACCCCATCATTGAAGGATAGCTATTTTATAAGAAATGAGGAAATTGTGTCTAACCTGGAATGTGGAAGTGACTCAAGCAGCAATTATGTTTAACAATTTTGTATCATCTTGTATGTGATGGTATCAAAATTGTGGTATATATTGTAGGGATTCTAAATCAAAATTAATCCTATTTAAAACATTGTTTTAAACTCTCGATATTTGCCTTCTCCCAGTTTTAAATTATCTTCAGCATTTTAAAATGGTTTTTGTTGGGCACCTAACTCAATTCCACAATTTTTGAATAAAAAGAAAGTATATTTATTGTAAAAGTATCTGCATATTGCAGTTACCTACAGTAGAATTAATCCAGGTTATGCCATATGGAATTGATTCACATCACCAATTTAAGAAGTCACTAACTCTATCTGTGATTAAAATTGAGTAGAAAACCTAATCACCTTACCTGAAGGGTGAAAAAAAAATGAATGCAACACCTTCCATCTGTAGTTTCTTAATTCCTTGATTTAATTGTAGGCTTTCTAATTTAATTATCAAATGGTACAAGAAAAACATACTTGATATCTTTGATAATTAACTCTTTATAATTTATTGCTACCAGGCAAAACCATCGCCACATTTGAAAACTTCTTTTATCATCATAGGACCAGTAATCAAACAGCACACTTAGAAAGTATCTGCTTCTCCAATGAAAAGCATCATATTTTGGCCTATTGTCAGGGTGTTCTCTTCAGCCTCTTGGTAGATCTGGATTTTGACCTCACTGTTGAAAGATGGCAGAATCTGACCACAAGAATGGCCACCAAGCACCCTCTTCTTGCAGTTAATCCAGTTCAAGAATCTGGTTCTCAACAGTGTGATAAGATTCAGTTCTACAGCTGGTAGTCAGAGGCCCAGGGTAAACCTGTAGCCAATCACTTCATTGAAGTTCTGGTGAAAAACTAATTATTTCAACCTGATTGTCTTCCTAGCCTATCTGCAGATCTGGAAATAATAAACAACTTTCACATCTGAAAAAGAAAGAATATTTAAATTGTGTGCACATGCAGGCACCTTTGTACGTCAAGTTACAGACTTACAGAGAACTTACAGAGTTCTCCTACTACCCAAAAAATATTGTTAAGTTCACCTCTCATGTCCTATAAACACTGGAGTGTGTGTGATAGCATTCACACACAGCAGGGATAAAATAAGCAGAAGAAACCTATTTCCTCCCACACAAAATGAGGCAGACAACTCTGTATGTTGTGTCATTCTCTAACATCAAAATGTGGTAAACACCTTTACCAATTGCTTCATCAGGGAAATCTGACCCTGACAGAGCAGTAACTGTAAGGGTGAAATAACCCTTTGCCCTTTTCCCTCTCTCACAGTCTCATACATATCACATCAGCTGCTCCAACAGGAGGATGTGCCACGAGGTCAAGCCTCCACTGAGCTGAATGGAGATTTTCAGCAACTATTTGTGACCTTCCCAAACCAAAAAAACAACCAGTATTCTCCTGGTCCCAGTCCTTAATTAGATGAAGGCTACTGCTTCAGTGCCATCTCTGTGTCCCAACTCTTCTCTTGTTTCTCCAGATAGACAGTTAGGAAATGATAATATGTGCACCTCAAAGAAAGCAAATATAACCTATGCACAATTATGGATATTCCAGCTATACCCATACAAAAACTACCAATTTCAGGCTCCGATTACAGTAATCAACACAAAGCACAGGAGCTGAAAGCACGGTGAAATTAGGCACACAGACCAGCAGACAAGTCCAGTGGACTGCGTAAATAATATTTAGTGGGTTTTATGTAAGGGGAGGGATGTATGGGTAAGGCACATATAAAGGCTATAAACTGAAAATGTTTGGTGTTAGGACTATTGGGACCTGTATTAAAATCAGAATATATTTTTTAAAACAATGGTGAGAACATACAGGCTGTCATACCTACTCTGTAAATAAAATTTATTTTCCATGGATGTCAACCTAATACTTTACAAAATAAAACAATGGAACTATATACACTTACTCTGCTAGAATAATTACCATTCTCATTCCTAAATAAATGTTATGAAGACATCTCCTTTGAAAAATTATGCTTTCATGTTATTTTGATGTATTTTGACTCAGGATTTCCCCCTTCAAAGGGTTTAGGAAAAGCACAGCTTTTTCAACAAATAATGCCATTTAGACTTTTCTGGAGGAAGTCTTTTTTCAGTGTCAGTTGCTCCCCAGCCAGTTCAGCTGTTCCTATGCAAAGGTCATGCCCAGAAATGGAGGGGGGACCCCAGTTGCTTCCAGCAGCCCCATTCTGCTCACCCCCGCCAGATACTGCATTTCAAAAAAAGGAAAACGGCAATTTTCAAGCTGAGAAATCATTAGACTAGACAGCAAGTTGCCTGATACCATTAGAGGTGCAGCATAACACTGAAGTAGAAGATGCACAAATGGGAAAACGTGCAAATAACTGCATTTCAAGATGGTGTAGAATGAACTGAATACCTCCACTGCCAAGACTGGAACTGGTGTAATCACGAAATGTGCAGGTGAAGAAATCTTGCTGATAGATATGTGACAGAAGATGATAGTCAATATAACTGTATAATTAATTCAGTAATTGTCTATTAAAAGAGCATCCATTCCTTTGATTTCTGAGTGATCCCTGCTCTTCTTCTAGACTACTACTAGCAGTAGTCAGGTTGGACTCCTTTTTGAAAAAGAAGTGGAAATACTTGAGAGGAATTTTGTTTTGTTTTTATTGAAAAATTTTATGGCATTTGCTTGGATTTTCTCTGGAGCCCATTCTCTGTACCACCATCTTTCATCAAAGGCATTGTTTCATGTACATGATTCTTGAAACAAGCTAATACGATTACAGCATTTGTGTTCTGGAGTAGGAACTTCAAATTAAATTCATGTGAATATTTTGCTCCTCCTTGTAACCTTGTCTTTGTACATATAGAAGGAATCAGTTACTTAATTTCACTATCAGAAATGAAGGCATTAGAACTAAACAACTTTTTTCTCAGAAGAGAACACCTGAGCTATTTATTTCATTTTAGGCTATTATAAAATTTATAATATGTGACCTGGCTATTTTTAATGACACAACAATGAAAATCACTGACATTTTTTAATGTTTAATCTGTCACCCTGAATTTTGCAGCTCTTCGATGTTTTCATTTCTGTAACAAAGTTCTCACACACTTTCTGTAAACACAGCCATGTTTTGCTAACCATCCTTATCGTTTGCATTCCATTCTCCCTAGGAGGAGACTTTTGATGGCTCTTTCCTTTGATCAGTGTTATTGAGAGGTGGTAATTTCTCCCTCCTATCCACGGTGATTCCTAAGAAGATATATAATAAAGAGTGGGCCAATTTGGCCCCTTTCTTTCCTGCCTTCTCTCTGAGACTGAAGTTCGCGTGTTCTTTCATGTCCAAGTGCGACATTTAATCAATTTTTCAAGTGAAAGAACATCAAACTGAATTGTGAGTACAGAAATGAGAGAAAATATACAAAATTCTCCTCTAATGAACAAGAGACAACTGGAGGTTCTTAATGCTTCCCTCTGACCTAGATGGCAAATAGATTTCTGCAGAGCTCTATTCCTCATGCATCTATAGCCTCATACCTACTAATATTTTCATTAAGAGACTGGGTGGTGAATTCCTGAAATTAGGATTAAAATATGTTGAAACACAGAATTGAACTTGACAAATTGGAGATACATCCTGAAAAATAATTGGATGTTAGTTAACAGAGAGAACTAGAAGTTACTAGGAACAGCCATCTACATAAATATATAGGCTGAAATAATTGGTTGGGAAAAAACACTCTAAGGGATGTATATAGTAGTTATCTTAATAAGTAGCAGAACATAAGCCAATGGAGTAATGCTTCTGCAATCAGCCAACTAAACCTTGGTTTGTCATGTATAAACAAAAAATAAATATAATAATCTTTTGATTTAGACAGTACTAGTAAGGACAAAGTGGAAGAAATTTGTCCAGCTTGAGGAAATATATTTCAAGAAAAGTGGCAGGAAGTCCAGAAGACAGTCACAAATATGAGAGGTTTTAAAGCATTATTTAATACAGAATATTGAATGAAGAGATAGAAGAGTTTAATCTGAAGGAGAGAAACTGAGATACAAATGTAAAACAAACAAAATTAGTATTCACCTAAATAAAAATTTCAGGAAAGGGGAAGGAATTAACCTAATGTCATATTCATGTGAATATGAAAAACAGCAATTGGCTTAAATTATGAAGAACAAGATATTAACAAAAACACATTAATAACAGCAGTAAGGTAAAGCCTGCGTTACACCTTTTGGGAAAGCTATGGTATTTCCAGTGCTGGAGGTGTTTAAGACTAGGCTGCACAGATGTCTCTCAGACTCTACCTGTATGTAATTGGCCCTGCCCTGCAGAAGATGAATGGACACTGACTGAATAACCTCTTGAATTCCCTTCCAGCAATATTATGATCTAACCACCTATAATTCTCACTGCATTTAAATCAGTGCCAAAGCATTTAATAACCTCCCTTCTTTTTTCCTGATTATGACCTCTTACAAGACAAGCTAATAATAGCTTACTCTCCAGTTTAAAAGGCAATGAAACAATTGCAACCTCTTCTCACAAACCACTCCAGACAGAACCAATGAGCAGACTTCTGCATGCCTGTGCTCAGATTCCAATGTAAAATGTACAAGGGTGTGTCTTTTGCTTGGCAGTGTTTTAAGTAGTGTTGAGTGTTCAGCATTTAAGTAGTAAGAAGACCCTTCACACTTCCTCTAACAGGATCAGTGAGCTAAGGGCACTTTGATGACTGAAGGACGTGATGCAAGAAGGCACACATAATCCCCTCCCCCTCGAATAAAACTAACCCAAAACAACACAACAACACAAAACAAAAAAAAAACAAACCCAGCCTCCCTTCTCTTAAAAAACCACCAAGAAACAAAAAAGATGTGTGTGAGTCACCAAATAAACAGAAAGGTAGAACTACCCAGAGCTTTAACTGCAGCCTCCTGATTGAATTCCACCCTGGGAGTTTGGGTTCTGCTGAGAAGGAAAAACTCAACACTTTTTCTGCTTGCTATCTGAAAGCTAATTCTGATGTTAAGGAACTATTCCATCAAGATACTTGTGTGTGCTTCTATGTGTATTTATATACAAACATAATTACAGATACCAACTTTTACCTAAGAAAATAAGGACACCACTAAAGCAACTAAGTTTTCCTGCAATTAGTAGCCCAGAAAACATGGAGAAGTTCTGAAGACTTTCCACCATGAAGGAGAACCCATATACACTATGATTCATCAGGGCAGTATTCCACATTTTCCTGTTTACTTCACCATGATTTTGTGTGCTCTCTAGTGGGAAAAGCCTCACAGCTAATGTGAGAAATACTGCAGCAGACATGTTTGTGGCTTATGAGAAGCATTTCCAGATCACTTATCTTGTACACATGATTGGAAAATGAATGGTAGTTTGGTAGGAGCTGGGCTACAAAGAAGAGGTCTGAAATGTGGTTCTGTAACTTTAAACCACTGAATATTACTGCAAGTAGATAATTTTCAGTCTCCTAATACCTTTCCCCTATAGATTAGTAACTATTTCATAAAAGAAGGACACTTCATAAATTTCAGTAGGTGGGAAAGCTGAGAAGAGAAGTAAATAGGCAAATAGATCAGAGAAGAAAAGTAAATAGCCAAAAGTCACCCTGTGGGCCCAAGCCTAAGCTAAAACAAACATACAGCTCTTCTGTGTCTCTCTGCCTTAGCTGTTGAACTATACTGAATGCAGTAGGCATCACTTAATCACACAGGCATTTTAAAATTATCTGTTTAAATGAAGATCCTTGTTGAGTAAGAAGAACCTTTAGTAAAAAAGAAAGCCCGGTGGAACTCCAGTAACTACTACTATACTATGCTTTCCAGTTAACATTACAGTAGGATTAATAAAGGTTTTCAGAAAACTGAAGGCTTGACTAATTATGAATTTCATTCATAATTCAGCTAGGAGTAATTAATATCCTGGGAATTCTTCCTACTCTCTTGGAATGCAAGCATTAAAAAGATGGCAATATTCCTACCCTGATTGTTCATACTGTTTGGCAGAAGAACAGAAACCACTTTCTTAACCTGCAAAGACAGGATGCTCAAGGTAGCTAAATGGAAAAGATACTTGAACTTAAGCCAGACTAAATTACAAAAATGGATGACAAAAGAAAAACTGTTGTGAAGAAGTTTGTTACCAACTAACAAATCCAAAAGTATTTGTCTTCATCTGAGATTCAGAGCAGAAAGAGAAGCATGGACATTTTATTTTTGAAAAATAAAATGAAACATTAAGAGCTTCTTTTCAGAAATATTATATTAAAAAGTTTTTAATCTGCTTCATAGATTGACTTGCAAAGACCAGATGCTGGCTCATACCAACCCATAAGGCCACAGGGTAAATGGATAAGCTGCCAGATTTTAAAATCAGATATTGAAATTCCTGCTTTTAGCAAGTCTTATGTTCATATGAAAGCAATTTAATTCATTTAAAAGAAGTTCATATAACATAAGGCACAACTTGGTATAAACTTATTAATATTGGGCTCACATTAAGGACCTACAGATCTGATTCTGCAGAATCTGGAACCCATTTGTATAGGAAGTCTGCCTCAAAAATGATTTCATCATCCTTTTACATGCTGTTATGGTTCCCTACCTCTATCTCACCAAATATTTTTGGTTAGCTTATTCATGACTGATACAAGGAAAAATTATATATAACTTATTTTTAGTAATTTTACTGTACCAATAAGGGGATTAAAAGCAAACTGTAGAAATCAAAAGCCTTTCCTTTCAATTAAGCCACTGTGGGAATAAGTCATCACTTTCTCTCTTGTACTCTCATTTTTTGAATTCCATAAACATCATTTTGAATGCAAGAAATCAGGTATTTAGGTGGCCCTATGGATTTCAATTCCACAATATTTGGCAAGGTGATTTGTCAGAGATTGGACTCAATGATCTTAGAGGTCTTTTCCAACCTAAATGATTCCATGATTTTATGAAGAGACAAATGGTTTTTAGGGTTTTTTCCTTTTTTTTTTTTTTTTCCCTTGAATTGTATTTTTTCAGTAGTCAGTTTTAAAGAAAGGTTTCAGAGGAATATTAGGTTCATCCTTACTTTCTAATTTTTTTTATAGGCAGGACTGGATTCAGATTTCATCAGTTTAAGTAGACATAAATCATGCTTCCCAATTCAACTTGGGAAAAAATCTGTAACTGTAGAGTTTTAATTTCATAAGTTAATTTTGAAAAACTATTACTTTTTAACCATCTTTCCATATAGATAATCTCATTATTTGTTTGATCAATTCTCAAGAACAAAAAATGTTTCAGGCTAAAGAGAAAACGTTGCTGTATATTAATCATAAGACTTCATTATGAGAATAAGGGTTTGTATTAAACATGAAAATAATTTTTAGTCAAAATCTTTATTTTTCTAAACAACTTAAAGATTACCATTTGAATTCCTGTGAAGTATTACAAGTGTGAAAACTCACTTGTATTTCATAGGGAAGAACAAAGGGGAACAATGTTGTTTATTGTCAGGCATTTCACTTGAAACAGAATGCAAAAACCACCAAAGGGATGTACTTTCTGCTGCCACAATTCACTTTAAACAAAAAAATAATTATAGTTACTGAAACCAGAGAGAGGAAATTTCTGAAGAAATTGTTTGATCAGTACATCCATTATGCTAATCAGTCATCCCTGTTTGCATCATTATAGTTTAGCTTTCATAGCTATAAATAGAAGAAACTGCTGGAACCAAACAGAAAGGTATACAACTGTATTATTATAGCAGCTAATTTATAAAATTTAGCTCATGAATAAAACATCAAATAAATATTTTCATAATTAGTTTTTCGTTTCATGAATAATGAAAAACAATCACAAGCACATTTGCTTGTTTTTCTATTTTAAGGTGTATTACTGAAGTCCTAAATTGAATGTTGGAATCTCTTCAGAGAAAATAGGTAAGAATGTTCCATCTTCATCACTTTTTCAATAAGCAAATGAACAAGTGTTGAATTAGGAGAATAACACCAAAACAGTATCTTTGACTCTTTCAATTTGCTTTTAGTCATGCTCAGCATACTTTTGTATTCATCCCCCATTCACTAAACAAATATTCATTTTTCACAAGAACTATTATCAGAAAAAAAAAAAAA